>JARYGA010022239.1:0-28958 GCA_030545235.1 Helianthus tuberosus
AGGTCCTAACCCAAATGCCTAAATATGCAAAATTCATGAGGGA
This sequence comes from Helianthus tuberosus, assembly GCA_030545235.1. Classification (NCBI taxonomy): domain Eukaryota; kingdom Viridiplantae; phylum Streptophyta; class Magnoliopsida; order Asterales; family Asteraceae; genus Helianthus; species Helianthus tuberosus. The sequence goes on from JARYGA010022239.1 coordinate 44, forward strand.
TTTCCTCACTCACAAAAGGAAAATTGAATCATTGCAATTAGTTAACTTAGGCGAAGAATGCTCAGCTCTAGTACTCAACAAACTTCCACAAAAGAAAATTGACCCCGGGAGCTTCACAATCCCTTGTTCGATTGGGAAGTCCCCCGTCCGAAATGCTTTAGCCGATCTTGGGGCTAGCATCAACCTCATGCCCACCTCAATGTTCAAGCGACTCGGCCTAGGAACAACAAGCCCTACAAAGATGAGCATACAACTCGCCGACAGGTCCGTCAAATTCCCACATGGTGTCGCCGAAAATCTGCTAGTCAAGGTCGATAAGTTCGTCTTTCCAACCGACTTTGTCATCTTAGACATGGAAGAAGACACCGAGGTCCCTCTCATCCTCGGGAGGCCATTCCTAGCCACCGCTCAAGCATTGGTGGATATGAATGACGGAACTCTAACATTGAAATTTGGGGATGAGGAAGTGAAATTTGAATGTGGAAAGCGAGTAGAGGAAGAAGATCCGGTCAACTACATGAAGGTCATAGACTCAAGCTTGGATGACGCTCTCCGACGGTGTAACATGGGATGCAACACATCCCACTTGGGTAACATATGACCAGGCTTTGGGTCTAGCCAAGGACCCTTATAAACGTGGCGCACCATGGAGGCATTCCACGGAACTATCCTTAGTTTAATTTAGATTAGTTTTTATGTTTTCTAGTTAGTTTAATTTTCAGGAATACAACACACTCATGGTGGTAAAGGATGAAAAGGGGAACGAGAAAAATGATCCCATGCACAAGAACGAGGCAACCCGACAATTTTCTCCAGTTCAGAAGGTTCAACAAGGGCCGTGCCCAACCAACACGGCCCCGTGTCGAACCACCTGCAGAAAAACGCCCAGTTCAGGTACCTGGACACGGGCCGTGTTCACCCAACACGCCCCCGTGTCCAACCTTCTGTTTGACTTATTTCAATTTTGTTACTGGCACTTGAACACGGGGCCGTGCCCGGATAACACGGGGCCGTGTTCAGTGCCCAGTAACACAAATTTTTTGCTTTTTAAACACTATTTCACACATCTAATCAACCTAAAAATTTATTTTTGGGACACATTGAGGACAATGTGTAATTTAAGTGTGGGGGGGATGCTAAAACCTTGAATTTTGCAAGTCCTAAATACAAGCCTTACACAAAACTCTATTGGAACCGCTAATCACCCCAAATTGTTTTTCAAAAATTTCATTTTTTTTACTTGTCTAGGTTTAACTCGGGAAATTCAAGTTCTCAAAAAGGTTATATTTTTACAAATTTACAACCGATAGCGTAGTGATAAAAAGAACCAACGTAAGAAAATTATGAAAAGGCATGACAAACTTATTTAAAATTTGATTATATATACTTGATCACATAAAAACCCATTCCCACAAAAGTGAGTTTTGAGCCTTTATTGAGCACACAATTACATATCATTTGACTAAATGCTCATTTTTCGTTTCTTGTGTGAATAGCCGCTTGGTTCTTACGACTCTAGAACTTGCCATGATAATACATTCCCGGTCCTTATCAACTTAAACCCGAGTAAGTAAATGATGGAGGCATTAGGACTAACCTTTTTCATTTCTACACCATTATTTTTCTTTTTCTTTTACCACCTACCCAAAAATCCCCCTAGTTAGCCCCTTTGAGCCTAAACCTTTTCGTTTCATCACCCAAACAAAAACCCTTTCATCCACCAAAACCTTTTTCATTTTTAACCCTTTATTTTAGTAACAAGTTCGGTTCTTCGTGAAAAAAAAAATATTTATTTTGATAATGATGAAGCAAAAAAAAAAAAAGAAAATAAACAAACAAAGTAATCAAAAATAACTTTGTTTGAATAAAAGCTTCATCAAAATAAAAAGTTGCGAAAATACGAAAACCGACACTTGTTACGCTTTTAGCCCTTTTTCTACTAACCACTAACCCAACCACCTACCTTTAACCCTAGCCAACCCTTAACCCACAAAGTCCTCTTGATATCTACAAAGGTATAAAAGTTAAAAAGGAGGAGAATTGATTTCTTGGCAAGCCTATGGTAGGAATAAGTTCCGTGCCGCTCTCGAGTGATTCACTAAAAATACACCTTCGGCCGAGTGTGAGTGATTTCCCCGCGAGGTATGTGAACTTGTATATAAATAGAATTTTAAAAAAGGCATGTTATGCCCAAATAAGTAATTTCTTTTATGAACAGTTCTAAATAAATCATTACGAATACGAATGTAAATAAATAAAAATAAAACCCAAAAAGATCTTGGAAATCCCGACACTCTACGACAAGCCCAAAACCTTCTCTTCTACCTATTCCATTTGGGAGTGTAAGCCACATATTAAAGAGTTTTGCTTGAGGACAAGCAAAAGTTCAAGTGTGGGGGTATTTGATGTGTGTAAAATGCAACATATAAATTACATCAAATTAGGCATAAAACTAACCCTTTTTTAGTACTAATATTGGAAAAAGAGTGTTTTTGTCTTCCTTTTGTATTTTCAGGATTAAATGAGCTCAAAAACGCAAAAGAAGTAAAAAGACAGCTAAATCCAACATAAATACAAGAAAAGGAACATTAGTGGACTGCCCGAACCCTCAACGGCACCTTCCAAAGCAAAATGGAGAAAACAGAAGACTGAACATGCCCCGTGCTCAGCCAGCACGGGGCCGTGCCCAAGAAGCAGCAGAAAAGACAAATCTATAGAATCTTCTATTGCCCATCACGGGGCCGTGCTCAGCGGACACGGGGGCGTGTCGAAAGTACAGCAGGCGCATTTATTGTAATTGCGAATTACAATTAATGAGGAGAGAGAGTGTCAGACGGACACGGGGCCGTGCCCAGCGGACACGGGGCCGTGTCCAGCTCTCTGTTCAGCCTATAAATAGGAGTGCTTGGATTCATTTCATCTGATCCCTTGGCACACCACCTCTCTCACACTTCATCCACCACCCACCACCATCACAACACCATCATCCACCACCATCATCCATTGTCCATCGTAGAGTGGGTGAGTCGTCTCGGGATCCAAGATTGATCGTAAGAGTTCTTGACAATCAAGGCCATGTTTGCCTAAGTCTCTTACATCACTTGGTGAAGACAAAGTGTCTAGTATAATACTTTTTATTTCTAATCTTTTGCACTTTTTATTTGGTTTTGTATTAATGACTTTAATAACTAGTTACTTATGTTGAAGGTGATCTTTCCTTATCGTTTGTCCGTGGTGTCTTGGCATTATTTTACTGTCTATATAAAATAAAGGATTTTCACCATTCATATCTCCACGGTCTATATGGAGATATGTTGGCTACCTGGTAGGGGGTTAAGGGAACGGTTTGGTAAAGGTCTTGCCATTGTTCAGCGTTTAGAGGTCCTGCAATGGACCTGGGTCAAATTTAGTAGGACCTCCTTCAATACTTCACGGTATTGGATGGCGGGGGTCCAAACTCTTTGATCCCCTCATAAGTTAACTACTATTAATACTATAACCCGGCTATTTAGGACTGTATCCCTGCTGACTCAGACTACTTAGCCGAGGGTAACGTCACCGCCAAAAGCGGGGCCTACCACAATACTGCATTAATAACTTAATTCATTATCTTCCAATAATCCACCCCTTTAGGATTGTATCCCTGCTGACTCAAAGTACTGGGGTGAGGGTAACGTCACCTTCAAAAGAGGGGCCTACTACAATAACTAAGATAATCTCTTAATTATGTGCAAAAGTGTGGAAATAATCAAAGGTTATACTAGATACGAGTCGGAACCAAGTGATTCATCTTGTCTATCTGTTTTTATTTTTATTTTTATTTTCAGCATTTTAGTTAGTTCTATTTTTCTTAGTTTAAAACATTTTTCTAAACTTTTATTTTGGTTAGACGTTGAGGATAAACCGGTACTAAAAGCTCTTGTGTCCTTGGACGACCTCGGTATCTTACCAACGCTATACTACACTCAACGATGGGTGCACTTGCCCATATGTGTGTTTAGTGTTAGTGAAATATCGTGTTTTATAAATTTAAAACTTGGCTAAAATAAGTGTTAAAAAGGGCTTAAAATATACACCTAATATAAGTAACACTTCGCACGCATCAGGCTAGCAAATACACACACATCCGAAACTCATATTGGACTCATGGGTACACCAAAGTCATGCTTGGGCCGAGTAAAGCCCAAGTGGATCCATTGTGTTTTAAGGGCCGGTTATTGGAGAATTTATATACATACATGGACTACGTAACATAATTAGCATAGTACATATTCAAACCCTAACCCCACCCCCTCTATTTGTTGTGCGATGGCAGTAGTAAAACCCTTCCCCCCCTGTTCGAGATAATAGCATCTTGACCAATCAAGATTCGGGTTAGTGGTTCTGACTTGGTGACTTTTCTATTTATGTGATATGGTTTATGTGTGGTATAATGATTGATGCTTATAATAATCTTTATGTGATGATCTTGTTAATACGTAATTTTAATTTAATGAATTATACATGTATGATGATGTTGTGCCCTGGTATGATTAGGATGATGCTAGATGATGTTATGATCATCGATTCGATGGGTCTCTAAGTATACATACATGTGTTAACTATTTGCTTGATAATAGGGTTGGGTAATAGGGTATTGATCTATAAGAATCTGTGATGATAATGTTGATAAATAGATAGTAATTCAGATATGCATGATGTTAAATATTGTGCCTCAAGATTATTTGGTCAGTCAAAAACATATGCAACTTTGATTTATTGGTCCACTAAATAGAAATCACATGCACTGATGACCAACAACAAATATCACAACTTCATATAATTGGACCGATGGAAATTAGTGGGCAAACAATTATGACTTAGGTTTGCTAGATTCAATGATTAGTATTTCACATGATTTTGGTATATTGTTGCCGTCAACAGTTAGGATCACATGGGCCATTCAAAGTGATATATTCAATGTTTGACTAAAGAGCACTCAAATAGATTTGATTGGGCCTCACCACAATAGCAAGTGACTGTCTTATTTTTTTTTTTGATTTTATTCTATGCGGTTTAATAAAATAATGGCTATGGTAGATTATTAGAATGTTAAACGAGTAACATTTGTGATCGGCTAAACGATTTGAATGTCACGAAAAATTTGGTTGATGATAGTCATGATAAATAGGTGTGGGCCGATCAATATGGTTAAGGGCTTTGGTCAGTATGCTTTGATATTTAGGTGTGGGTTGGGTTAAATATAGAATGGCCCAATAGCGAGTGGCCAATTGGGTTGTTTGGGTTAATTGTCGGTGGGTCAACCATGATGAACTGGGTTGTGAGTTTAATGGGCCGCACACTTTAGCTGGTTAAATTACGATAAATGAATGCTTGTCATAATTAGCCTGCATACTCGAATGTTAACTGAACCACTTGTGATATGGTGTGATATGAATTTGCATTGCTTTTAGACCCAATCGCTTGCTATGATCTGCGTAATAATATACGTGCTACTTATTTGCAATCTGTGTAGTAAATGCAAGTACATATGTATTGTGTGTTCATGAAACTGACTATCTTTGGTAACCATGATAGGATTTGACTGATCAACTATTTAACGAGCATTTAATCTAACCGAGCAAACCAAGGTGAGTTCACACTCTTTAAAAGGCATGGGATTCCCGGTGGTTGGGAATGGGGTTAAAGAACTAAAACGGAACCTACATATCCTCCTTGGGTAGGATATGTACCGCCATCCTCCATGGGTAGGATGCCAATATTAATCCTGCGTATTCTCCTTGGGTAGAATACGTACGTTCGTCCTCCTTGGGTAGGACAACAACCTTAAACTACTAGCCAAAACTCTATCACCTAAGTCCCTCATTTTATATCGACTTAATCGCCGAGGCCGATGGCGAGTGGGTCATTAGTTAATAGCGCTATTAGGTTTGACAAACCTCACACCGTGCCGGTCGGACGGGCGTGTACTAATGGATCATGGCAAACAGTCAATGATGATAGACATTGACTTAGGGCACAACTTACTTTCTTCAGAAGTCCATATGGTAACGGTCTAGTGGTTCACATGGGTAAGCCCCCACTGGTTATGGTTTGGGAAAGAAGGAATCGGTTAATCATATTTTCAACTATGGGGTAACCCCCACGGCAAGTAAGCAAGCTAAAGAAAAACTATGTTTGTAAACAACTTAAAACGAACAACCAACTGTGAACTCGCTCAACTTTGTTGTTGACTCGTTGTTACATGCCTTGCACGACTATATGCTTATATTATTTGGAACTTGCTGTCTAGGAGGCTGGAGTGGTCATGGGTTGAGATACATGGAATCTCAATACAAGCTCAATGGTTTACGTACGCATGGTTTACTAAGCACTTAATAAATGATTTATGCTTCCGCTGTATTCAATGAATGATGTGTAACGATTGTAATGCTTTGTGTTAATAAATGAAAGTTTTATTTAATTATAATTATGAGTTCAATGTGATTGGTGGCTTGGATCCTGGTATGTCACACGCCTCGCGGGGGTTTCCGCACGTGGTATTTTGGGGGTGTAACAGATTGGTATCAGAGCCATTGGTTATAGTGAACTTGGTTTTAAAAGGGGAAAAACATTTTTATAAAACCAGACTATAACCGAACAGTTCTGAAAACATGAATACGACCATGACACTCAGCTCTAGATTGCAAGGTTTGCCTCTCGTATACTTATTGTACTACATAACCAGTGAACACTTACACATGATATTGCACGTTTAGCACAACAGTATGAATTTATGTATTACTTGCATGTGTTATGTGACTGATAGGGTGGTATTTCCCTAAACCTTCATGACTTACGCTTCGTGATGCTCTTTGTTTGCTACTCGAGTTTGAGGAACCATTTGACATAAGTTAAGAGGAGCTAAGATGAGCATGCAAATCATAATATTTTTATTGGTGCACACATAATAATAATGTGGGGTGCATGCGAGTCCCAGTGAGGCTTAACAAGTGAAAAAGGGGTTCCGTCCCGTTATTTGATCAATGTGAAACATAACAAACCTATAGGGGTCATAACAGTGATTGTCCCCTACCCAAACGTGAACTTTTCATTCCTTTCTGAATCCTTACGAATCTCGATGCTATCGAGTATCACCTGATCACACATCTAAACGCCTAGTGAACTGTGTAGAATGTTAGGTGCTAGTACGAACGTCCCTGAGTGGGATGGCTCAGCTTCAAATGATTGGACTATACTTTCCTCACTTATCTTTGTTTGCTGGAACTTTGCATGTTGACGCCTTAGATCTCGAAGTGCGATCACTTCTGCAACACTCTCGCGACATACCGTGTATTACCCAGTCAACTTGCAAGAACGATGGACAAGAGGGTAAACGTAGTACCTTACCGACTTCAGCATTTGAATGACCCTAGTTACCGGCTGCGAACAACAACGATTTGACTCCAATCGAATCCTTAACCCCAGCCAGCGACTCATGGGAGTCGACTCTTACAAACCAATCGGGACAATATCGATGACGATTGACTGTAGAGCGGACTGTGTAACCGCCCACACCATGAGTAGTGCCTTAGGATGTAGCACAAAATATGAAAATATGGACCCTGTTGATGAAAGATCGTAGAGCTCCGTTTCAAACAACAGCATCGGAGGCAACAGTCACGGCAACATCAAGGTACTTGAAATGGCGACCAACAGTATAGAAATGAAGGTGCCTACGACATGGAGTGGCTGTTGCTAATCAAAACGACAACAACCAAGGAAACGACGGCCGTACTGGAAATCCTCGCAACGAGTATAACCACACGGGAAATGATACTCATGGAGAGGCATTTAGGATAGGCGTGGGCGACGCCAGGATTTTAATAACATGGTGGCATACACGTTCTCGGTAACGAATCACTTCGTCTCTGTTCTTTATAACCCTGATGCTTCTTGAAACCCAACCTGTTGTGGAATTAGCTGATGGCAAGACAATGGAAACCTCATATGATCGTTGGGATGCAAACTCGACCTGGTGGGACAAGTGTTCGACATCGACCCTTCTTCTGTTGTTCTTGAAAGATGTACCCTCTGAGGAGATGATCCTACGTATCACTCCCCTTCGGGGAGGATTGTTATCTGTTCTAACGCGTCAGAGTGGTGCAGAGGTTAGCATCAATTCAGCAGTAAAAGCCAGGAGTGTCTACGGAGGGATTACCCCGCTATGTTAGCAACTGTTATTGGCGTAGGTTAGGAAAAAGAGGATTAAGGATCCACCAGTTGTTCGTGATTACCCTCCATGTGCCACCCGAGGAACTTCCAGGATCATCTCTATAACTGTTAGGTAGGAACTCAGTTTGACCTCGCGCCAGAGACAGTTCTAACTACTCGTACTCTTTATCGTCCTGCACCAGAAGGGTTGCAGGAGCTGTTTAACCAACTACAGGAACTGTCGGACATGAGTTTTCACTTTAAGGAGTCCTCGCTATACCCATAAAGAGAAGCCTTTTCGTATGTGTACTGACTATCGAGAACTCAACAAGGTGACAGTCAAGAACTGTTTGCCTCGACCACGTATTGACAACCCGCCGACCAGTTGCGAGGAACAAGCTTCCATTCGAGGATTGGCTAGTGAACAAACTATTATCAGATGGAAGTCCAAAAGGAGAATGCTATTAGAACAACATGTCGAACGCAATGCAGCCATTTCAACTTTGTACATCATGATCATTGAGTTGATCAACACACCAGCAGCTTCAGGGATCACATGAATCAATCGTATTTGTTGACAAGGTTCTGAATCCTGACCAGGAGAATGGAACACCATGGGTGGCAATTGTATCTTATTTTAGAACTCCTGAGGGAGGAGCCACTCTGCGGAAAGTCTTGATAAATGTAATTTCCGGGTTCGAGAGGTACCTTTGGGGCATATAATCAGCGAAGTGGGAATGTACGTGGATTTTGCTAAGATCCGTCTTGGTTGGAAACTGATCGACACCAAAGAGTCCTTCGAGGATACATCAATTTTTTGGTCTCGTTTGATTCTATCGCAGATAAATCACAGGATTTTCGAAGGTCTAGCAACTTAAATCTCTCTAGCACAGCAGGCTGTGTTCGTGAAGGACAGAACAGGAGGACGTCTTTTCAGCTTTCGAATCTCAACTCTGCAATGCACTGAGCATCGTCTTTACCAGAGGGTGTGGGTGATTCAGTGGTATATCCTTATGGTTCGAATCGGATTCCCAGTTACATGTCGACGCAACACAAGAGAGTGATGACTTACGTAATAAAGTTATCAGAGGAACTGCACTACACAACTGGCGGTGGAAACTATGGTCTTTGGATTTTCTTGGAGGCATTACTTGGACGGTACCGAATGCGTTACCTAGACCGATCACAAGGGCCTCCCGTGAATCGATGTTCGAAAAAGCTAAAGCATGCAATGACATCGCTGGATGGAACTTCTGAAACGGGTACGACTGTGAAACCTATACGTACACGAGCTTTGCAGCTCACTATCGACTCTAACCTACCTGATCAGACTCGCTCTGTTCAAACTGGAGCACTGAAGGAAGAGGATTTTCAAGTTGAACTCATGGAGAAGCAACCTTTGACAGGTCGGATGATGTTCGCTACCTCATGGAACAAATGTGGGTCTCGCTATACGACTATTGTAGGGAACTCGTGCTGAGCAAAGCACATCGGCCTCGATATTCTAGTCATCTGGGTTTTGATGAGAGGCATTAGGATTTATAAACCTTGTACTGGTAATCGGGCATGAAGGCCCACCTAGTTAGGTATGTGAATGACGGATTGACTTGTGGGAAAGTCAAGGTGAAATGTCAGCAACCAGCAATAACCGCATGGAAATGAGAATAGATGGCCATGGACTTGGCCACTAGTCTACTTACAACTCGAAACGGAAACAATATCACCTGGGTGATAGTTGATTGTCTCACTTAACCAGCACACTTTCTAGCCGTTAAGGAAACGGATAAGCTTTCTACACTTGCAATCATTTATCTGAAAGGAGTGGTTGCTAGGCACGGGATGCCAACCTCCATTATCTCTGATCGTGACCCACGATTTGCATATGGTTTGTGGCAAGCGATGCACAAATCCTTTGGCTCACGTCTGGACATGAGCACAGCATATCATCCATAGACGGATGGGCAGACTGAACGCACCATCCAAACTCTTGAAGACATGCTTCGAGCATGTGTAATCGACTTTGGTAAAGGCTGGGAGCGGCATCTACCTTTAGTGGAGTTTTCGTATAACAACAGTTATCACGCCAGCATCCAGGCTGCTCCTGGCTGCTCCGTTCGAGGCATTGTACGAACGGAAGTGCCGATCACCTCTTTGTTGGGCAAACGTCGGAAAACAGTCGAATCACTGGCCCAGAACTCGTCATAAGCACAACAGAGAAGATTGCTCGGATACGACAACGAATGGCGGCTTCGAGTACTACTTAAAGTCTCACATTGGAAAGGTGTAGTTCATTTTAGTAAATGAGACAAACTCCACCCGCGTTATGTTGGACCTTTCGAAATCATGGATAAAAGTGGCGAGATGGCCTATAGATTGAATCTACCCGAAGAACTCAGTGGAGTTCACAACGTATTCTATATGTCGAATCTAAAGAAGTGTCTATCAGATGAAACCCTCATAGTTCCTTTCAAGGAGCTCACCAGCGACGATCAGTTGTGAATTGTCGAAGAAACAGTGGAAATCTTGGACCAGGAGGTCAAGATTCTCAAACGCGCCAGGATACCTATTGTTCGAGTTCGTTGAAACTCCCGTTGTGACCCAGAGTTTACCTGGGAACGAGAAGACTAAATGAAACATAAATATCCCAAGTTGTTCGAGAACAATGAAACCACTACTGAGGCTGAAGCTACTGCGGAATTTCGGGACGAAATTCCAAACCAACTGGGGGATGATGTGACACCCCAGGAAAAAAAATCCAGGAAACCACGTAACCTAACTAGCTTCCTCAGTAACTACGTGCAAAATTTCGGGATGAAATTTCTTTCAAGTTGGGGATGATGTGACAACCAGAATTCCCAGGGCTAGTAACGTTTTGTTTCGTGATCTTAGAGTACATTTGGGCCGCACTTGTTATAAACCCTTCGGCTATCTTGAGTCCATATTTACTTGTTCATGTAAATAATTTAGATGGGTTATCTCCTAATTAAACACTCACAAATTAATTATAGTTGTACCGCAAATATATATGCAAACAAGAATTAGTGGGGGGGGGGGGGCGGTTACTAAGGTGTTGGGCCGAGTAAAGTTATTGTGGGCCGGCTAGTTTGGGGCTAGCAAATACACACACATCCGAAACTCATATTGGACTCATGGGTACACCAAAGTCATGCTTTGGCCGAGTAAAGCCCAAGTGGATCCATTGTGTTTTAAGGGCTGGTTAGTGGAGAATTTATATACATACATGGATTACGTAACATACTTAGCATAGTACATATTCAAACCCAAGTGGATCCATTGTGTTTTAAGGGCTGGTTAGTACATAATAATCTTTATGTGATGATCTTGTTAATACGTAATTTTAATTTAATGAATTATACATGTATGATGATGTTGTACCCTGGTATGATTAGAATGATGCTAGATGATGTTATGATCATTGATTCGATGGGTGTCTAAGTATACACACATGTGTTAACTATTTGCTTGATAATAGGGTTGGGTAATAGAGTATTGATCTATAAGAATCTGTGATGATAATGTTGATAAATAGATAGTAATTCAGATTCGCATGATGTTAAATATTGTGCCTCAAGATTATTTGGTCAGTCAAAAACATATGCAACTATGATTTATTGGGCCACTAAATAGAAATCACATGCACTGATGACCAACAACAAATATCACAACTTCATATAATTGGACCGATGGAAATTAGTGGGCAAACAATTATGACTTAGGTTTGCTAGATTCAATGATTAGTATTTCACATGATTTGGGTATATTGTTGCCGTCAACAGTTAGGATCACATGGGCCATTCAAAGTGATATATTCAATGTTTGACTAAAGAGCACTCAAATAGATTTGATTGGGCCTCACCACAATAGCACGCGACTGTCTTATTTTTTTTTGATTTTATTCTATGCAGTTTAATAAAATAATGGCTATAGATTATTAGAATGTTAAACGAATAACATTTGTGATCGGCTAAACGATTTGAATGTCACGTAAAAATTTGGTTGATGATAGTCATGATAAATAGGTGTGGGCCGATCAATATGGTTAAGGGCTTTGGTCAGTATGCTTTGATATTTAGGTGTGGGTTGGGTTAAATATAGAATGGCCCAATAGAGAGTGGCCAATTGGGTTGTTTAGGTTAATTGTTGGTGGGTCAGCCATGATGAACTGGGTTGTGTGTTTAATGGGCCGCACACTTTAGCTGGTTAAATTACGATACACGAATGCTTGTCATAATTAGCCTGCATACTCGAATGTAAACTGAACCACTTGTGATATGGTGTGATATGAATTTGCATTGCTTTTAGACCCAATCGCTTGCTATGATCTGCGTAATAATATACGTGCTACTTATTTGCAATCTGTGTAGTAAATGCAAGTACATATGTATTGTGTGTTCATGAAACTGACTGTCTTTGGTAACCACGATAGGATTTGACTGATCAACTGTTTAACGAGCATTTAATCTAACCGAGTAAACCAAGGTGAGTTCACACTCTTTAAAAGGCATGGGATTCCCGGTGGTTGGGAATGGGGTTAAATAAACTAAAACGGAACCTACATATCCTCCTTGGGTAGGATATGTACCGCCATCCTCCATGGGTAGGATGCCAATATTAATCCTACGTATTCTCCTTGGGTAGAATACGTACGTTCGTCCTCCTTGGGTAGGACAACAACCTTAAACTACTAGCCTAAACTCTATCACCTAAGTCCCTCATTTTATATCGACTTAATCGCCGAGGCCGATGGCGAGCGGGTCATTAGTTAATAGCGCTATTAGGTTTGACAAACCTCACACCGTGCCGGTCGGACAGGCGTGTACTAATGGATCATGGCAAACAGTCAATGATGATAGACATTGACTTAGGGCATAACTTACTTTCGTCAGTAGTCCATATGGTAACGGTCTAGTGGTTCACATGGGGAAGCCCCCACTGGTTATGGTTTGGGAAAGAAGGAATCGGTTAATCATATTTTCAACTATGGGGTAACCCCCATGACAAGTAAGCCAGCTAAAGAAAAACAATGTTTTGAAACAACTTAAAACGAACAACCAACTGTGAACTCGCTCAACTTTGTTGTTGACTTGTTGTTACATGCCTTGCAGGACTATATGCTTATATTATTTGGAACTTGCTGTCTAGGAGGCTGGAGTGGTCATGGGTCGAGATACATGGAATCTCAATACAAGCTCAATGGTTTATGTACTCATGGTTTACTAAACACTTAACAAATGATTTATGCTTCCGCTGTATTCAATGAATGATGTGTAACGATTGTAATGCTTTGTGTTAATAAATGAAAGTTTTATTCAATTATAATTATGAGTTCAATGTGATTGGTGGCTTGGATCCTGGTATGTCACACGCCTCGCGGGGGTTTCCGCACGTGGTATTTTGGGGGTGTGACACTTATCCACTCTCTCACTACTACTACTACTACTACTACTACTACTACTACTACTACTACTACTACTACTACTACTACTACTACTACTACTACTACTACTACCACTACCACTACCACTACCACTACCACTACCACTACCACCACCACCACCACCACCACCACCACCACCACCACCACCACCACCACCACCACCACCACCACCACCACCACCACCACCACCACCACCACCACCACCACCACCACCACCACCACCACCACCACCACCACCACCACCACCACCACCACCACCACCACCACCACCACCACCACCACCACCACCACCACCACCACCACCACTACCACTACCACTACCACTACTACCACCACACACTTCGCTTCTCAAGAAAATTACTGATTCTCACACCGGAGAGTGGTAACAAGGAGCACCCCACCCCATCCTCCTTGTTACGAGTCATGGTGTGTTTCCATTGTGCAGGATTTCCATTGTGCAGGAGACAGATCAGCAGACGATCCAGCACACCGATCATCGGAAAGAAGGGATTAACCCTACTTGACGAAACCAGTGAATAAACCTCCCTTGGTTAACCACTGTTTCATCATTGGCACCCACCGCTACTCTTAGCACTTTTTCACATCTCTTTCTTTCTTGAAGATCATGTCTGATCGTCAAAACAATGCTACTGGGGAAAGCCTAAATCCCGCAAACCCAGGGCCTACGGGGACTGCTCCCCCGGCCCAACAAATTGGCCACATTGGCACATCCACACAAGGGGGCGCTCCCCCCATGTTCACACCAGATTTCTCACAGTACGCTTCTGTGATACCCCCAGGCATGGATCTCCATGCCTGGTATTACCAACAACAAACTATCCTTGCCGCAGCCTACAATAAACTCATAAAGTCAGTCGCACAAGGCCAGTCGCACAAGTCAGTCGCACAAGATATGTTAGAGTACAGCTGTTAAAGCACATCGTATAAACTCGTAAAGCTCAGGCGTACAACATCTTGTGAATCGCACAAGGTTGTGCTGGTTGCACAAGATGTTGGGCCACTTAAATGTTTAAGCTATTGGGCCGACATCCCAAAACACCAATCGCACAAGTTAACCTCAATCCACAAGTCCATTGGACTGCACAAGCTAAGTTTTGGGCCGTATGAGTTTTGGACTTCTTTTGTTGTTGGGCCGGGTATGGTTTGGATCGTACAACCCGTTGTTAGTCGCACAAGCTTGTGCTGGACGCAAAACAGGTTGGGCCGGTTAACTTTTGGTCTTCATCTATTGGATCGCACAAGAGGAATGGCTTGCACAACCATAACAGCCCAATCACTCGAAGTCGCACAAGTTTGGGTTATGTCTATGTGAACTGTATGCTACTGTTAATATGATCGATGTGTTTGCCATGCTCGTTATGTGTTGTAACTTGTTAGCTTATGTGTAAACCTACGTGCACTACTTGAACCTAGACCTGACTTGTATGGTAACCATGTTAGGACGTGGTTGATCACTAGCAGCTCAATTGACCTTTTGTTTATCTGCCGAGCTAACCTAAGGTGAGTTCACCCTTTCTACAAGGCATGGGATTCCCGGTGGTTGGGAATGGGTAATTGATTGAAAGGAAACCTATGTATTCACTTGGTTAGAATACGTACCTCCACCCTCTTAATTGAAGGGTGATAACATTGTTACTAGACCAAAACTTCTATCATTAAGTCCCTCATTTTTATATCAACTTAATCGCCGGGCCAATGGTGAAAAGGTCATTAGTTAAATAGCGCTATTAGGTTTGACAAGCCTCACACCGTGCCATAGAGGACGGGAGTGGACTAATGGATCTGGGCACATCAATGATGATAGACATTGACTTAGGGCACCCAACTTTCACAGCCAGTAGTCGATATGGTAACGGGTCTAGTGGGATATTCATGGGGTAGCCCCCACGGTTGGGAGCCAGAGTAAACGGAAATGGTTAATCATGTTTTTCAACTATGGGGTAACCCCCACGGCAAGTAAGCCTGCTAAAGGAAACCTATGTTTTTGGAACAACTTAAAACGAACACCCAACTGTGAACTCGCTGAACGTTGTTGTTGATTCGTTACTATATGCCTTGCAGGTCGTTAGGAGCTTAGATAGAGCTTGCACAGGAGGACGAGGTCGTTGTGGGACATGGACTGTTGAGTTCCATGTTAAACATTTGAACTTTTAAACATATGTTTTGGTTTTAAACTTTATGCTTCCACTGATAACTTGAACTTGGTTAATTTGTTTTGGACACCAATTATATTGTTGGTTAGTTTTATATTTACTTTAGTACATGGTTCAATATGATTGGTGGCTTAATCTTGGTCATGTCACACCTCCTGCGGTGATACTCCGCTTGTGGAATTTGGGGGTGTGACAGATTGGTATCAGAGCCGTTGGTTATAGTGAACTTGGTTTTAAAAAGGGAAAAGCTTTTTTGACAAAACCAGACTATAACCTGTACAGTGCTCAGCGATCCATAACGACACTTCGCTCCACGTGCAAGACTCAACACTATAGGTAATATGGTTGTGTTTGTATTGCCTGCCTGTTAGTTAAAATAGTGCATTGATCATGGTATGCTTAGTTAGCGTAACAATTATTGCTCGAAACCCTGTGTGCTTGCTCTCTTTTGTCTTCCCATACCATCGCACTTTCGTGACACCTTTCGCACTTGTGTTTACTTCGGTGTGAAGATCATGAGTGGATGCCTGAACTTGACCCAAGCCCAGCTGACAGCTCTAATTAACGAACGAGTTGTTGAGGCACTCGTAGCAGCTCCAGCAGGAGGTATAACTTGCCATTTCGACCTATCCTAGGATGTTAGATCCTACTCTCATGACACTATGTCATTCTTAACCTTGTCTTTTCTTTCTCGCACGACAGGTCAGCATGCTCAACCTCCCGTGTGTACGTTCAAGACCTTTATGGACTGTCGACCTAGTACCTTCAGTGGTACAGAAGGAGCTGTAGGTCTCCTCCATTGGTTCGAGAAGATCGAATCTGTCTTCGAAATGTATAAATACCCTGTTGCTAGTAGGGTGACGTTTGCTACGGGAACACTTGAAGGTGGTGCGCTCACTTGGTGGAAAGCACAGGTTCAAATGCTAGGGTTGGCAACTGCTAATGCCACCCCATGGAACGACTTTAAGGATCTGATCAAGGAGGAGTATTGTCATCGTGATGACATTCATAAGCTGGAAGTGGAGTTTTACAATATGAAGATGACGGGGTCAGAAATCGAGGCGTATACGAAGAGATCGAATCAACTAGCTGCTTTATGTCCTACCATGGTGGATCCTCCCTGCAAACGTATCGAGCATTACATCAAGGGTTTAGTGCCAGAGATTCAGAGTATGGTGACTTCTGCTAACCTCCTCACGATTCAGCAGGTCATACGACTATCCCACCGTCTCACTGATCAGGCAGTTGAGCAGAACAGACTGCCAAAGCGTATTAGTGCTACCGCTACTTCTGATGCTCCTAGTGACAACAAGCGCAAATGGGATGGAAATTCAAGCAAGGGTTCAACCTCTATTCAGTCTCAGTCTCAGCAGCGAAGGAATGACGACTACAAGAGCCCTAGTCAACAAACTTCTGGTAACCAAGGTCAGGGTGGGTACAGGGGAAGCCACCCTAAGTGCAATTGATGTAACTTGCACCATAGCGGGCCGTGTAGCAAGGGAAACTGTCAGAGATGTAACAAACCAGGTCATGCAGCCAAAGATTGTAGGAGTCTTTATCCTTCAAATCAGAGATGACAGCAACAACAGCAGACTCCGCAGAATCAGCCCCAGCAGCAGCAAAGGGGTAACAATAAAGCATGCTTTCAGTGTGGTGCTGAAGGCCACTTCAAAAGAGACTGCCCCCAGCTGAACCAGAATCAGAACAACAACAACAACCAGGGGAATGGAAACAATGGGGGTAACAACGATGGCAATGGTGCCAGGGGACGTGCTTTTGTGATTGGTCAGGGTGATACAATGGGGGTAAGTTCCTACTGGTTGATTTCTTTGTTTCTGTTTTATTCGACTAGGGTGCCGATACTAGTTATGTGTCCTTAAAAGTTAGCTAGATGCTTAAGCGCACCCCAAATCCCTTAGACACCAAGCACGTTGTAGAACTAGCAAACGGTAAAAGTCTTGAGGCCACACACATAGTTAAGGGTTGTAACCCCGCTTTAGCTGGTCAGACCTTCTCTATCGACCTTATCCCCATCGTTCTTGGTAACTTCGACGTCGTCATTGGGATGGATTGGTTATCCCATCATCGAGAAGAGATTCTTTGCAAGGAGAAAATCGTCCGCATTCCTCGTTCTGGTGAGGAACCTCTCGTAATTCGTGGCGACAAGAGTGGTGCTGTTGTGAGCATCATCTCTTTCCTTAAGGCCCAGAAGTGTTTGTGAAAGAGCCACACTGCTATTCTAGCTCTCGTTACTGACACTTCAACGAAGGAAAAGAAGATAGAAGATATTATAGGATCGTTCGCACGACCAAAATGAGTCGTTCAGAAGAGTTCTCGTCAATATGAAAGGCGGAATTCAGTCTTATCGATGTTGTTTCAGCTGATTTTCACAAGAATCACTTTAAACTGTCTAGTATATTGATAATACAACTTTTTACAGCCTGGAGACACTTCGGCAACACTTTGGTACCGGAATCAGATCGTTCCAAATGAAATGACAGGACAACTATATATAGACAAACCATTTCGTGTGAAATGGTCAATACTCATTTCGTGCGAAATGGACAATGTCCATTTCGTATGAAATGCCCTTGTTCCATTTCGTGCGAAATGATTACAATCACACATTTCTCGATTTTTGTGCCCTGATCTTATCATTCTATTACAAGACTTGATATAAGATGAAGTCGACAGACATATGCACCAACAGACTCCCCATTGGATGTCGACGAGTCTTCAGTACTAGTCTTCAACATGTCGAGTCTTCAATCTTTATCAATCTTCTCGTGCTTTCCAAAGTATCTGACTGTGTAAGCATCCTCAATCTTTACTCTTCTCCCTCTTAGATCAACCTGGCTTTAATGTCTACAGACTCCCCCTTTCAATAAGCTGGGATTGTAACCTGACATATGCTATTGTTCCAAGATCGTGACCTGACTCATACTTTGCTCAGGTTTAGACACGAGAATCTGCACAAAACTCTACCCAGAAATAAATTTCACAAATTTAAAATTTTGACAAATTTAATTTCTGCTTACCACATGTAGAATCAATTTCAAACCATTGCTTGAACATATCATCTAAAATGATTTAACATTTATTATCTCGAATGACCACTTGTAAGAAAATCCTTTTCAAACACATTTTCCCAAACCTGTTCATCATGTTTAGCACTCGGAATTTTGAAAATCTGCTTTCCAACATCAGTTGTCGAAAATCTTTTTGAATTTTTTTAAATTTTATGCTAAAACACTCCGAAAATCTTTTTGGATTTATGTATTAATGAAATGCAATAAAGAAATATTTACAAACAATATTTTTGTGAGTTTGCGTAAGAGGATCATATCAGTTTTTGAGACCAAACACTAGCACCGTTGAGCTTTTAAACACTTTAAGTTCTAAACGATTCACTTAGATTGTCAGTATACTGATCCACTTAAATTTTCACACAAAGTTCAATTGCTTCAAGATACGAGATTAGTGTTTTAATGACTTAAACTTATTCACGTGTACCACCTCAGAATATACTCCCGTATCCAGACTCGTATATTCAGTCTTACAGGTGAATGTACACTAATGATATCTGTAAGGGGTTAAATGCGAGACCATCAGAGCTCAGGCTATTGCTTCTGCAAAATCAGAGAGATGATGGTTCGACTTTAGGTGGGTCCCCCTTGGGGATCTTCTTTTCAACAGCACATGATTAGCATTTTTCAATGTTTTATCATTTTTTATGCTGAGGGTGGGCTTTAAGATTAAAGCATTGCAAAGTATTATACGAGGACTAGGCTATTGCTCTCGCAAAATCAGAAGTCCAGGTATAATACCCCAGATATCACCACGCACAAAGACCTAGTATGTCAGAAATAGAAAGCCCTTCAAACAAGATTTCGGGGGTTACCCATATATCCGAGAGATGTTCCCCACGAGATAAGTAAGTATGATATTTAGGTTTATATGTCAAATACAATCTACTAAACGTGTAAAAACCTACTGGCATATCATCAGTGAGACCGTTTATCACATTTTGACTTTCCAATTCTTTAGCATGCTGTGATAGTCTACTGATGTACTATCATTTCCTCTTTTTCACAACAAAGCTCTTTTTGATTTTATCATGTTTTTGACATTTTCAAATTTTCTAATGTTTTTGTATTTTATGAAATTTCTTACTCCCCCTAAAATTCAAAACCATTTAAAGAAATTTTTTTTGACAAACCGATGTGAATTGCTTCAATTCACCATCCACTTGGCATAAACAATCAGAACTCCCCCTGACAACAAACTATTTTCCCATTGATTTCAAAACACTTAAGTTTATTTTAATCAAATGGTTTTTCTGGAAAATTAGTTTTGTTGATTTTACCACTTGTAGGTATGGGGATTCATTCATCACTTTGTTTCTCAACCACATGTATGAAAGTGTAATCAAGTTCAACTTAATGACCTTGATTAACCACTTATAGGTTAAAACCTTCTTCAACCACTTTTAGGTTCTCATCAACCATACTGCTTGTAAAATGAAATATAACAATTCCAGAAGTACTACCACTTGTAGGTCGAAATATCACTTTCGTGAATTTCTCAAGAAAGATGTTGATTCCTGCTCCACGATTACCAACTTGGGAGCTCCGGCAACTCCAGAGTTTAATCATGATAGGTACTATCCCAGTTACCAACCTGGGATGGCCCATTTTCATCTGGTTTCTTCGTTTTCTTCTTATAAAATTCCTTTACCCCGTTGACCTTCCCGTCAACCATTTTTCCAAAAATATGCTTCACTTTGGGGTTAAAAGCTTTATCAGCATCAAAATCTTTCTTTTCAGAAAAAAAATTGATTTGAAATCTCAACTTTTCCAACTTTTCGTTTAAAATTTCCAGTCCGCAATGGTGGAAAATTTACATCATCCAATGGCGGAACTGAATTTTCTCTTTTTGACTCAACTTGTGGCTCCTCTGAATTTGACGAGTCAAATTCATCGCCAGAAAATAGCTCCTCTGATCTTGATGAATCAGAATCATTGCTATCATCAGATTTCTTAACAACCCACTTGTGGTTGTCAAGATTCACCTTTCTTTTGTGAAAACTTTTTGAACATTCACCAACCTCAAATTTTGAATTTTTGAAAACTTTAAATTGTTTGGTTGGTGTTTCATTCTCAACCATCTTTTCTTTCAGTTTTTCAGAAACTCCCTGTTTCGTTTGAATTGCCTTTGGACAATTCCTGGCAATATGACCAACTGTTTTGCATTGAAAACAGATTCTTGTCTCCTTCTCCTGAGCAACTTCCTTCTTCATTTCCTCTTGCTTTTTAGCAAGGAATTCTTTGTTCGTCTGCCTCCTGAACAAATACTCCTTTTCTTCTTCAAAAGATATTCCTGAAACAAATACCGTTTTTGTTTTAGAAATTTTCTCATTTTTATGATTTTCTGGTGGAATAAAATCCAATCCCTTCTTTTTGAAATTACCGTTATGGTTTGGTTTCTTTTGATAACCTGAACTAGAACTGTAACCCTTTTCTTGTTTAACCTTTGTTGAACTCTTGAGGTGTAAGGTCTTGGTTTTTCAGAAAGATTTACATTTTTTATTTCAGAAATATTAATTTCTGTTAATTTGAAAACCTTGTTAATCATTTGAGTTTAACACCTCTTATTGGAAACTCTTCATCAGAATTTAATTTGTCAGAATATTTCAAAGTATAAGCCACTTTGAATGTTTCATCATTCAAATTAGATTTTGATAACATAAATTCTTTATTATAAACCCATTTGCCCTTTTTGACTGTTGAACTTGACGTTTCAGATTTTGACTCTGAGTTTGACTCCGACTTTGACTCCTCGGTTTCATCTTTATCCAACACCTGATCGACCACTTTCTTTATTAACTCTGACTCATGATCAGTACCAGATGAAGTGAAAGTAACATCAATATTGTCTGGCAATTTATCTGATGACTCAGATTCCCATTGTAAGTTGGTTGCCTTTTTGACTCTTTCCGAATTAGGATTTCGTGGAGAATATCCATTTTCAAGCGAAGGCGGACACTTTGTATAACTGGCACTAGGTTTCTAACCAGAATGCTTTTCTTCAGTATCTTCTTCTTCAAACGCCTTCATTCCTTCAAGGGTTGGATAAATCCTGTCAATAACATAAGAAGTACATGAGTAACTTTTTAACAACCTGTTTACCCTTTCTGTTTCTATCCTCTGGGTTTCCAGTTTCTGTTCCAGCACAACACATTTCTCAATGTAATTATTGACGATTTTCTGCTTTGTCATGAAAGCTCCTTGAAGTGTCTTCACAGCTGTTTTTTTGTTCACTACTTGACTGATTATATTGATTCATGGCTTTATTTAGAACATCATAGGATTCTTTCAATTTTTTCATGTTATGAATCAAAGTACTGTTTTGCTTCTTCACTACTTCACAGGTTTCACATTTCACAGGAATCTTTCGTGCATCAACTTCTGTTTCAACTGTGAAAGCTGGAACTTCTTTTACCTTTTTATTGATCACACGAACTTCTTCATCATCACTGCTAACTTGTTTTTTAACTTTATTCTTTTTCACTCGAACTTTCTTATCATCACTCTCATCTAGCATTCTTAAATGCTCTTTCATTCTGTTTGCATAATAATCATCATTATCACTATCTTCAACAACTCGAGCAACAAAAACTTTATTATCTGAAGTTTTATTAGGATCATAGTCATCCCAACTAAAACCTTTTGGTAGCCTTTCATCATCTTGATCTATCAAACAGGCTTTATTATCAGCTGAAATGTATTTGTTCCAGCTGAATCCTTTTGATGATCCTTCATTATCCTGATTGACACAATAAGCTTTCTTTGATTCTTCAATTTCCTTCCTAGCATGAGCAGTTTGTGATTGTTGTTGATATGGTTGTTGAGCAACTTGATGATAAATCGCTTTTCGATAATAATCATTGTTGTTAAAAGGATTTTGAGCTCCGCTTGCTTCGCGGTTTGTGCATTCTCGCTTGAAATGCCCTTTTTCCCTGCAACGAAAACAAGTAACTTTAGATTTATCAAAACCTAAAGTAGAAACATTAGCATCACGGAAGTCATCTCTTCCTGTGATCTGTTTGAATTTCTCAGCTCTTCTTAACACACTCGCCAAACACCACTTTATATCCATTAATTCCATTTCCTTAGCATCAATCTGATTGTAATCCTCTTTTGTCAACATTGGATTTCCGATCCTACCTGCAACTAAACTCTCATATGACTCTAACACAGTCACCAACAAAGACATGTGACCTTTTGCAACCTCTTCTGAGAAATTTTGACCATTCTCAAGGTTTAATACCATGTTGCATTATAACATCTTGCCATTTTTGTTTGCTGAAAAGTTTGGATCAAATGATGAATATGAAGAAAATCATGTTTTGCTGTTTGATCCCTAAGATGACCCTCCAGAAGAATTTTTAGCATTGAATGCAGTTTCGATCTTTGGTGACATGTTAATCTTATCATTGATACCTCCTTTGTAATATAACCCAATATCTTGCTCACCATCAAAATCCTTCATTCTTGAAATCTTCCGTTGTTCCATCTCTTGCGCTTCAAGTTTTTCAATAAACTTTCCCAGTGTCAAATTGCTAAAATCTTTCTTATTTCTCAACATCATAAGGTATGCGCCCCAAACCTCATGTGGCAACGCATCAGCCAATTTTTCAATCAATTCTTCATTATCTTTTGTGATGCTCAACCTCTTCATATTAACTATCAAATTGCAATATCTTTCTATGATCTGTTTGGTGTTTTCAGTTCTTAAACCACGAAATAGATCGAATTCTTTTTTCAAAAGTGATTTTTTGTTCTTAATCATTTCTTTACTTCCAACAAACTTCGATTTTAATGCTTTCCAAATTGAATATGCACTTCCATTATGTTGCAGTAAAACAAAGATATCTTCCTTAACAGCTTGATGCAAAAGACTAGTCATCATCTTTTCATCTTTGTATTTCTTTTTCTCCTCAGCACTTAGATTTTTAATAGCAATAACCTCTTCATCATCATTCACTGGTCTAACATATTTTGTTTCAACACATTCCCAAGCATCCAAGTAATTTGCTTGAACCCAATTTTCGAATCGCTCCTCCCATCCTTTATATTCTTCAATATTCATGAGTTTTGGCGGTTTCTGCATGGTGCCCGTTTCATTTTCTAACATTGTGTTCTGTGTAATAGTCATCGGAGTAGCAAAGGCGTTGTAAAACTCTTCTTCCATGATTTGGTTTCAAAATTTCACAAAATCAGACTTTCAAACGAAATGGCTTTTACACGAAATAGATTCAAACGAAATGATGAATTCGTGCGAAATGGAGAACAAGTGTACTGTTTCAAGCGAAATGACAATTTGGTGCGAAATGAACTACTGTTTCGTGCGAAATGAAGCTAAAACTTCCAATTCATGCGAAATGAATGTGTCTGATGTTATTCCGTGTGAAATGGACCTGAAGAACTATTCCGTGCGAAATGCCGCTGTTGTCATCATATCGGCCAAGTTTTTGTCAAAGTGATCAGTTTTTAGTTCGATTTTAGATCTGATACTTTCAAGGCTTTGTTAAAACAGTATTGCGCTAATAATGTGAGAAAATTAAGCCATTTTGACCAAGATTTCACGGTTAATTTTGAAAAATGTGTAAAAGAAGGTGTAGAAATCAGAATTTTCAGCTGAAATGGTAATAACTCTTCCTCATGAGCTCTGATACCACTTATAGGATCGTTCGCACGACCAAAACAAGCCGTTCATAAGAGTTCTCATCAATACGAAAGGCGGAATTCAGTCGTATCGATGTTGTTTCAGCTGATTTGCACAAGAATCATTTTAAACTGTCTAGTATATTGATAATACAACTTTTTACAGCCTGGAGACACTTTGGCAGCACTTCGGTACCAGAATCAGATCGTTCCAAATGAAATGACAGGAGAACTATATATAGACAAACCATTTCATGCGAAATGGACAATGTCCATTTCGTACGAAATGCCCTTGTTCCATTTCAAGCGAAATGATTACAATCACACGTTTCTCGATTTTCGTGCCCTGATCTTATCATTCTATTACAAGACTTGATTTAAGACGAAGTCGACAAACATATGCACCAACAGATTTCCTGATTGTACGCGACTTTCCTGAGGTATTCCCCGAGGAATTACCTGGTCTTCCGCCCCATCGTCAGGTCAAGTTTCAAATCGAGCTAACTCCTGGAGCAGCGCCTATAGCTCGTGCACCTTATCGTTTAGCCCCATCTGAACTAGAAGAACTGTCTACACAACTACAAGAGCTTCTGGACAAGGGTTTCATTCATCCTAGCTCTTCACCCTGGGAGCTCCAGTCTTGTGTTTGAAGAAGAAAGACGGTACCTTTCGAATGTGCATTGACTATCGTGAACTTAACAAGGTGACCGTGAAGAATCGTTATCCTCTCCCTCGTATAGATGACCTGTTCGACCAGTTGCAAGGGTCGAGCTTTTACTCTAAGATTGACCTGAGATTGAGCTATCATCAGCTGAGAGTCCAAGACGAGGACATCTCCAAAACAACATTCAGGACTCGTTACGGCCACTACGAGTTCCTGGTTATGCCTTTTGGGTTAACAAACGCACCTGCGGTCTTTATGGATCTTATGAACCGAGTGTGCAAACCCTACTTGGATAGGTTCGTTATTATGTTTATCGACGACATCCTAATCTATTCCAAGAGTCAGGAGGATCACGAGCGTCATATGTGACTCATTCTGGAACTTCTTCGAGCAGAACAACTTTATGCTAAGTTTTCGAAATGTGACTTCTGGCTACGTGAAGTCCATTTCCTAGACCACGTGGTTAATAAGGATGGGATTCACGTTGATCCATCCAAGGTTGACTCAATTAAGATTTGGCCTGCACCTCGAACTCCAACTGAAATCCGCCAATTTTTGGGGTTAGCGGGGTACTACAGAAGGTTTATCAAAGATTTCTCAAAGATTGCGCAGCCTCTTACTGTTCTTACTCAGAAGGGTATCACCTACCATTGGGGTGATGCTCAGGAGTCCGCATTTCAACAGCTGAAGTTGAAGCTTTGTAGCGCACCTATCCTCTCGTTGCCTGAAGGCACAGACGATTTCATGGTGTATTGTGACGCGTCAATCCAAGGACGTGGTTGTGTGTTGATGCAACGTGAGAAAGTCATTGCTTACGCATCACGACAACTTAAAGTTCACGAAAAGAACTATACTACTCACGATTTAGAGTTGGGAGCAGTGGTGTTTGCTCTTAAGATATGGAGACATTACTTGTACGGTACCAAGTGCACCATTTACACCGATCACAATAGTCTCCAGCATATCTTCGATCAGAAGGAGTTGAACATGCGACAACGTCGATGGGTCAATCTCCTTAACGAATACGAATGCGCGATCAAGTACCATCCAGGCAAAGCCAATGTGGTGGCTGACGCCCTCAGTCGAAAGGAAACCAAACCTAAGCGTGTACGTGTGTTACAGCTTACTATCCACTCTAGTCTTCCTGCCCAAATTCATGATGCTCAGGTCGAAGCATTGAAAGAAGAGAACATTAGGGCTAAGTCCCTGCGAGGATTGGAGAAACGGTTAGAGATAAAGGAAGACGGTGCTTACTACCTGGCAGGGCGCATCTGGGTTCCATTTTATGGTAATCCACGTGAGCTTATGATGGATGAAGCGCACAGGTCTCGTTAATCAGTACATCCTGGTTCTGATAAGATGTACCACGATCTCAAAACTACATACTGGTGGCCCCACATGAAAGCTAATATAGCAACCTATGTTAGTAAATGTTTGACTTGTGCAAGAGTCAAGGTCGAATACCAGAAGCCATCTGGCCTACTTCAATAACCAGAGATCCCGACATGGAAGTGGGAGCAAATTTCCATGGACTTCGTTACCGGCTTACCTAGATCTCAAACTAGGAAACGATACCATTTGGGTGATAGTGGATCAACTAACCAAGTCTACACACTTCCTGGCTATCAAGGAAATGGATAAGTTCTCTACTTTAGCAGACATCTACCTGAATGAAGTAGTTTCGAGGCACGGGGTGCCAACTTCCTTCATTTCTAATGGTGATCCATGTTTTACCTCTGATTTGTGGCAAGCGATGCACAAATCCTTTTGCTCGCGTCTAGATATGAGTACAGCGTATCATCCACAGACGGATGGGCAGACTGAACGTACCATTCAAACTCTTGAAGACATGCTTCGAGCATGTTTAATCGACTTTGGTAACGGCTGGGAAAGGCACCTGCCTTTAGTAGAGTTTTTGTATAACAACAGTTACCACACCAGCATCCAGGTTGCTCCATTCGAGGCATTGTATGGACGGAATTTCCGATCACCCTTATGATGGGCAGAAGTTGGTGACAGCCAGATTACTGGCGCAGAAGTCGTCGTCGACACGACAGAAAAAATTGCCCAAATACGACAACGAATGGCGGCACCTCGTAACCGTCAGAAAAGCTACGCGAATGAGTGCATGAAACCACTCGAGTTCTAGGTTGGGGATCGAGTGCTACTAAAAGTCTCACCTTGGAAAGGTGTGGTTCTGTTTGGCAAGCGAGGCAAGCTAAATCCACGTTGTGTTGGACCTTTCGAAATCACTGAGAGAATTGGCAAGGTGGCCTATAGACTGAACCTACCTGAAGAACTCAGTGGAGTTCATAACGTATTCCATGTGTCAAATCTGAAGAAGTGTCTGTAAGACGAGACCCTCATAGTTCCTCTCAAGGAACTCACCATCGACGATCAGCTGTGATTCGTCAAGGAACCAGTAGAGATTACAGACCGAGACGTTAAGGTTCTCAAACGTACCAGGATACCCATTGTTCGAGTTCGTTGGAACTCCCGTTGTGGCCTAAAGTTCACCTGCGAACGAGAAGACCAAATGAAGCACAAGTATCCCCAATTGTTCGAGAAAAGCGAAACCACTACTGAGGCAGAAGCTACTGCGGAATTTCGGGACGAAATTCCAAACCGACGGGGGAAGGATGTGACACCCCCGGAAAACCAGGAAGCCACACAACCTAACTAGCTTCCTCAGTAACTACGTGCTAAATTTCGGGACGAAATTTCTTTCAACTTGGGGATGATGTGACAACACGTATTTTAGAACCTTTCTTTGTACTTTGATTTAACCTGTATGAACCTTATGTGACTAATTGATATGTGGTTTTAATAAATGATTAAATGTTTCATGTTATGTGAATTTGTGTTATGTGCAAAAGTGTATTGTAATCTTGAACACTCAACACTAGTCCAATCGTACAAGCTCATTCGGGCCACACTCTTTGTACTCGAAACCCAAGGGCAGCCCATGAAGGGTTCGGCCCACTCTTTTAGTTCGTATAACACCAAGGGTGTTAGTATAAATCCTACACCTCACCAAAATACACAAAGTTTAGCAAACCCTAAATCTCTCTCCCTCTCTCTCTCGAAGCCGACGGCATCAACATCCCCTCTTCCTCGAAGTTTTCTTGTTCGGGTCGATCTTGTTCTTCTCTCAAACCGGTTAGTGTTTTAACTATTGATTGTATATTAGATGATGTTGTAGTTTGTATGTTTTTACATGATGTTGTTGTTGGTACACTTTATGTGGACGCGAATCGACTCGGTTCGGTTCGGGTCGACTCGGTTAGGTCCGGCTCAAGCCCGACGTCACGACATTCCTCCGTCACGACATTCCTCCGTCGTGCGCCCTAGAGTTCGACACGCGAAGCACGGAGCGCCGCAAGCCAAGTCCCGTTTACACATCATCATATGACATCATCATGATGATGTCATAACCTTTGACTAAATAAAAGTTGGCAACGAAACATACTTCTTGGCCAATCAGCTTCATTTGGACTTGAAACTTGTGATGGGCTTTGACTTCAATTTGGGCTTCCACTACAATCGACGAAACAAGATTATGGATTAATATGTATGTCGACGAAACAGATTGTGTTTCGTCGACTTTATTGTTTCGTCGTGTCCTCTATGCGTTTCGTCATAGTCTGTGTCTGTCTAGTATAAATACCCCTCACAGTTTCTGTATGAAACGGATGAGAGC
>JARYGA010022240.1:0-45054 GCA_030545235.1 Helianthus tuberosus
TGATCTTTAGGAGGTGTCCTCATAGGGGATTATCACCTACCTTATTATGATCACGTAGCCATGTTCGATTCGAACATTGGCTTGACCATAATGCTTATAACCGAAAGTCAACGCAAACGTATTAAAGTATAGTTCGACACAAGTTTGAATACTAGCATATGTATATAAGAGTTTGAACAATCCACATGACAAAATTGTTATCAAGAATTAACATATAACTGGCATGCGATTATACAAGTCAATCCTCTGATTACCGCAAGTTCAAAAGACTTAACATGGCCACAAGACTACGGGCGGTGCGCCTATAGCGATATACATGTTAAGGGGAGGCTCGTACGAAGTTAATGACAAGTTTATCAATGTTCCAATGTATACGAACTCAAGCATAACGTATTAAGCATGTATGTTGGATTGTTATTTTTAATTTAAGCATAAAGTATAAGTGATTGCGTATGTTTTAATAGTATAAACCTATTGCACCCAAAAGTGTAAAAAGTAAAAAGGGCAATGTATACTTATGGTTTGCGAAGAAATTTCTATTTAGTGAGTTTAACGAGTCTTGAGTTGTTGGAACACCGAAGTTACCAATTTTGGTTCTTAAACCTTTTGCCCAAAGTTGAAAATCTTGGAGATTTGAGAGAATTTAGAAGTAATTTGGAGGTGGTGCAAGTGTTTGGAAGGTGTTAGGGTTGATATTTATAATAAAGTTAAGTGGTTGGGGTTTAAATGAAGGTGGTTGGGAGTTAGGATGAGTATTAAATGAATAATGGTTGGAGGTTACATGGTGGGTTTAGGGTATTAAATGAGTTGGTTGGAGGTTAGCACATTAAAGAAAGTTGTTGGGGAGATAGAAATTTTCATTTTTAGTCCTTGAACTTGTATTGTTGGTTATTTTATGCTATAAAGTGTATGCATGTATATTATAAGTATGATACATGTATGAATGTAATCCAGAGAAAATATAATCTCGATGTATGTCTCGGTTTTAAATTAAAACGTGTATTTCGCGACTGATTACATATTATGCATGTATGATTAAACAAGGTTGATACAAAAATACGATTTCCATTATGATTAAAGTCTCAAGATTACAAGGATTGAAATGAAGTAAGAATATAAGTTTCTAAAAATAAAAATGCGAATACAATTTTCTAAATATGGAAAGTACAGAAAATGTGGAGTGTTACAGTCTCCCCTACTTTAAGAAATTTCGTCCCGAAATTTATTCAAGAGGAAGACTTGGGATAAGATGGTATTTTGGTGGTTCGATACGAGTGATAATCGGTTAAAATATTTTGGCTAAAACGAGAAATTTTGATGCTTAGTGCCAAAGAAGCGTTTATGTATCAACGTATTAAAAAATGCATGGTTTCAAAAGTTTTGGCTAAATAGGTAGTTTGTGGTTGATTGAGCATACATTGGCAATTTTGAGGGATAAAAGATAGGTTTGTATAAATAGCTCATTTGACTAAAGTGATTTAAGACATCAATCGTAAGTAAGTGTAAAAATAAGTAAGACGTGTATGTATGCGTATAGGCAAGGCGAGTTTGAGCAAGTATTTTAAAAGGATGTTACTTAAGATGAAAAGTTTTCGTATAAAATAGTATGTATTTTGATGAAAAGTGCGTAATAAAGGATGAAAGGTAATCTTAAAAGTAAACAAGTATTTTGACAGGACTGAACCAGTGAGGATATTTGTTTAAGGGAGTGAACATTTAGGCCGATTTATGGTAAATAAGGTTTGGATAATATGTCAAGAGAATAACGTGGAATAATCGTGGTATGAGAGTGAACGAGCTATTCGGTAGATGAATGCAAGGGTAGGAATGGTATGATTATGGGATATGATGTGGTTATGAAACGTTGAGAAATGCTAGTGATAGTTGTAGCTGTTGCGGCTAATGATTTTGAGGATGAGGTTTGTTCATGGATAATCGGGTATTGCGCGTTTGGCAGTGCGTTTGTGAGTTACTAAAGTTTGTGTAATCATGTTTAATAAGGTCTGGGAAAACACTGAATCTCTCATGAAATGTTTTACGAAAGTTTGGTAATATGGTAAAAACACTTATATATAGGATGTACCAGCGGCGTATCCACCAAGTTCTAGCTGTGTTACATCCGTGTTGTTATTCGGTGTCATGTTACGATCTGTTTCTTACGATACACAGTAGAACACCCTATGGTTTTCATGCGCCTACCATAATAATCCCGTGTGCACCCGCGATTATATTGGTCATTGCATGATCCACATAGTTTGTACTAGTAGTGCATGAGTCAGGGTATCCAATAAAATTAAAAGTGAGAATGTGTACGCATGATAGCGTATGAAAATTAAGCATGTAATTGTAATTATGTTTAAGTATGTATGTGACCAACGTAAGAGAACCATTCGGGTTATGCTCATGTATAGGTGCGAATGTATGAGTATGAGCATAAGTATGATTGATGACAATTGCGTATATAATATAAATTGAAGCATAACGAGTTTAAGCTTATAAAATGAACATGAAATTTTTAGTGTGTAAAAACGAAGTGTAATGATAATATGTGTGAGATTGTCATGAAATATTGATTAAAACGTATACGATGATATGCATGTGTAGTTGTTTGAGCAAAACATTGAGTTTATTGAATCAAAATAAATTGAGTTTGTCGGAAGTGGAGAATCAGATTTGTGAATGTCAAGAGAATATAAAATATCCATTTGCTATGCGAGATGTGTTTTGTAGGAAGAAAATGCTACTTTTGTTTCAAAAAGTGGGATTTACGTATGTCGTAGATTGTCTGCTCCTATGAAGTCTCCTTGCCCAAGTGTTTGGATTTATAATTGTGTATTAGCGGTGTCTGAAAAGATTTTTGAAAATAGTGAGTTTGTTTCGTTTAAAGTATTTTGTATTAAAATAAGAAAAGCTGAAATTCGAAAATTTTGTGAAAGACTTTGGTTTCGAATAGAATTTTAGCAAAAAGAACTTATAGATAGTCGAACTTCATTGGTATAGTCGTGTAGGTGTAGGGTTACTATGTCTAGCGTATGTATTGGGAGTTAGTTTGGCCGGCAAGATGATTGTGGTAGGTTGATCGAACAGTAGGTTGATGGTAAAGTGTCGGGTTCCAACTAAATACCTATATGTATGATGCTTTGTGTTTAATGGTATAGTGTACGGGTGGGTTACTGATCATGGGTATTGGAAGGTTCCCTGGGTGTGGTTTGTATCAGGTTTCTTGTGTTGTGGGTATAGGCGAGGGTGGTAAGATTCTTGTGCTAAGGTATCGATGGATTTTCTAGTAGGAGAGCTAATAATAAGTAAGGATATGTTGTTGAAAGTCAAAGTCTCGAGGGTGTATGGTTGGTCATTTGCGTTTGTTGGTTAGGTTGTCTATGAACTAATTATGTTTTACCAACTAAGCAAGGTTATCAAAGCGACTTTTATAAGGTTTTATACGTATGTGAGAGAAAGTTTCATTGATTCCCTATTGGGAACAAAATGTCTTTATTATAATAGTATAATGTGAGTGTGTCGAATATGGAATTTGTGGGCAAGAGATTCATTAGACCGACTAGGTTGATATGTAGCGTTTCATAAGAATTTTGAAAATCGGGTAATAAAATATGTAAGGTATTATTAGGAATTTCGTGCATGTGATTTACGTAAAATAGATTGTAGGGTAAGAATTACGTTTGTTAAAACAATGGGATTTGAGATTTTTGCATAAGTAGAAGTTTTGACAAAATGATAAAAGATTTAAGTATAAGATTTGACCGAGTGGTTGGCGTGGTAAAGTTTCTTTGGAAAAAGAGAGTTGGTAACGATCATCGAGGTAAGGAAATCACCCCTATCCCGTTGGTGAGGTCGTTTTCGAAGGGAAGGAGCAGAGCTAATCGTCAAGGTAAGGTAATCACTCTAATCTTGATGATATGCTCCCATTTTTGGGAATGTGAGTAGCGTATTTCTTGTTGGTGCATTTTAAAATAATTAATGTATAGGTATATGAAGGGGATTAGTATGATGTGTGTGTAACCATCGTGAAAATAATTTGAACTTTGGAAAGGAAAAGTTTGGATCGTGTTAAGCATAAAATCGATTGTCACACCCCAACCGATGGCGGAAACATCGGGGCACGACACTGAGCGAAACAGATTGTCCAAGAGAATCCATAACAGCTATAATTATCAAATATTTAACGTCATGTCCCATACCATAACATATTAAGTAAAAACAGTTATTATAGACATAGTGTTCTCAAAGATAAATATTGTTCCGATAACTCATGAATTTATTCGTGGGCTTCTAGACCACCTAGACTTGATTCATCACAACTAGCAAGCATAAGCATCCTAAACACCTGCCACATACGTTAAAATAAAAGTCAATACACATAGTGTAAAGGTGGCCATACAAGTTTAATAGCATAATAGTATAGCGAAAGCGATTTACGTATAACCAGCATGTAACACGTAGAAATGTGAAGCAAGTAAGCTATCGACAATGACATATGCAAAGACGTAATTGCGAGTTGTAGACTGCGCAACACATATCACCACTGTGACATGTGAAGAAAAGCCCTTAACAACCCCTGTCCACGACAGGTGCTGAATCCAAACTATAGTACTATCGTTGCTAAGGTGTCAGGCAACAATCACTGTGTAAACATAACATACTAGCATTCATCGAATAACACGTATAACATGCACGAGCGGTTAGTGTTTTAAAAGTGTTTGCGTTGTGTGTCGATATGATTTGATATAAGTAATGTATGTAACACCCAAAAGTGTGTTAAGCAAAAAGGGGATCGAGTATACTCACAGAGCGTGTTTAGTAAATAAACACAGTATTGGATTGAAGGGAGCGCTTGAGAGATTAGCCTGATCAGATAACAATAGTGTTAGCGTTGAACAGCGCGTTAAACGGTGCGTCAAAGGATGAGTGAGCGGATAGTGTTCCGATCGGATGACCGTCCTGACGAATGACCATTCGATCGGAAGGTCATTCGATGGAGTGAAAGTGTTCATATGAACCCGTAATAACGTCACCCTAGAACAGCCCCAAATCAAGTGATTTCATGGTGAAAAGTTGTGATTTGATGGTGAAATCGATGAGAAAGTGTGTAATGAAGATGGAAGTACAAGATTTAGAGTGAAAACTTACAAGAATTGCGAGAAATCGAGAGAAAAGGGCTTGGGATTGCACTGGTCGGAGGGAGCTGTCACATCAATGAACAATGATGTGACAGGAGGGGTATTTATAGGGGAAAGAGGAGAAAGGCGGTGGAGATAGGTGGGTCGGACAGCCGTTCGATCGGACGTGTTAGTACATATGTCTGTAGCTTCCGTCTGCATCGAGTCTTGTATTTTGTCCTGTTTCTGTATGTTTTTGTAAATGTATGTACATGTATGTATTATTATGTAAAGACAAACTGGGATTGGAACGTAAACTTTCAGATGGCAATCCGATCGGATGGCAATCCAATCAGATGACATCCTCTCATCCCAGTTTGCCTATAAATAGTGGACTTGTGTCATTTGTCCACAACCATTTATTGATCATTGTAGCGAAGCTCTATCTGTCTGACTTTCTACCGGAACTTCTGTATTTTCACTATCATTCAATGAAATCAGGCGCGTTAAACGTTGAACTTGTCATTGTTGATTCACAGACTCTATCGAGGGATTCCGTACCACGATTTCGCCACGTTCTACTCGAAAAGATCCTGCGAACACGGCCTTACAAGTGGTATCAGAGCCACAGGAGGTTGAATCGGAGAAGACAACAACAAATTCATCAAGTTTTCAACGATTTTCTGCCGATTTATGTCAAATCTCACCGGAGATTCTGACTATTTCTTCATCTTCTCCTTCATATCTTGCAGTTCTTACATTTTCACACCTTAAAACCAGAAAAACTCAAAATTAAGCAAGATTTCACGGACAAAATTATGTAAAATTGATATCATTTGAATCGGAATTGAACATAGAACAATCCTACAAAATTTCATTGGAAAATTCGGACTAAAACTTAATCAAATCAATAAAAAACTATGTTGAGTTCTTCGCACAAGATGACGTCATTCACCCGATCGGATTGGCATAGATTCTGTTCTTATCTTTTGCTGACGTTATTGCTCGTTCGATCGGATCACCATCCGATCGGATTGGCTTTGTGGTTTAAGAGTTTTTAGAAGCTTAAGTGTCACTCGATCGAACGACCATCCGATCGGATCGCCATTCGACACTTGTGCTCATCTGACACTTGGTTCATTTCTCATTTGTGTCATTCGATCGAATAACCACTCGATCGGATTACCATTTGACCCAAGTGCAGTAGTTTGAGATTTTTGAAAGTTGTGAAATTTTTCTAAGTGTTTGAATTTTTCAGGTGTTTTCAAGATGGGAGACGAATTCCTGAATCCGTTTAGTGATGTCTTTGCATACAACATCGGAGATGCATCGACAAATACAACCACCAATACTAATCCAAACCCAAAGAAGGCGATCGCAGATTCTTTTAGCGTCGACAACACCTATGGTACGTATAACAAGCCGCTGAAGCTGATGTCGATTGAAGACTACAACCGTTGGGAAAACAGATTTGAGGGTTGGTTGAGAGCCTTTGCTTGCATGAGTTGGAAGTGTATGAAGAACGGTTATGATATAGGAAGAAAAGATTATGAAAACTTGGCTGATACTGACCAAGACATGTTTATTGCTGAACAAAAGTGTGTAGCCCTGTTACATCAATCCGTCAGAGACGATATTATTTCTTTGATTAGCTACGATAATTCAAAGGATTTGTGGGCTAAGCTAGAAAAGAAGTGTATTGGGGGAGAAGAGATCGTGAAAAACAAGAAACGTCTGCTGAAAAAGGAGTTTGACTTATTTGCATGCATGAAAAATGAAAATGTATTAAAGATGATTGAACGGTTCTGCCATTTAAAGATAGAACTTGCTAGACATGGTATCACAGTTACTAAAGAAGAGATGGTTGAGAAGCTGTTTGAATCGCTACCAGAAGAGAAAGATTGGCAGTATTATGGCCTGGTGCTGAGAAATACCAAGGCAGCGTCAGAAATGACTGTTGACTAGTTAATTGAAAGTTTTGAGAGTCATGAGCTAGAGATCAAGAACATGAACAAAGTGAACAATACCCCATATCAACAGAATGTCGATCTCTACTACAGGGGTAGTATGATTCCGAAAACCACTTCACCGAAAACTGTATTTTCTGCTGAGAGTTCCGGCACGGTAACTCAAGAAAGGTAAAACAACAGTTCATCACCCACCAGTGGTTATCATGGAGGTTCTACTTCATCTGTTCCAAGAAGCCAGCAACAACAAAATGTTCCCAAAAATGTGTTTCAATGTAATATCGCTGTGAATATGAACAACGCCCAAAACTTCAATGAGGAGACAACGAAACAAAAAATGGTGTTTCTTGCTTCTATCTTGGAATCATATGAAAGTCTGGTCGCTAGAAAAATTGGAAATACAAATCTGACGAAAGAAGATTATGACCAGATTGGTCCCGAAGAGATGGAATTGATCGATATACGCTGGTGCATGGCAAACATAATCAGGAGAGCACAACGATTTATGGAGATCACGGGGAAAAAACTCAATCGGTGGGCCTTCGACAAAAGGGG
Organism: Helianthus tuberosus; assembly: GCA_030545235.1. NCBI lineage: Eukaryota > Viridiplantae > Streptophyta > Magnoliopsida > Asterales > Asteraceae > Helianthus > Helianthus tuberosus. Next base: position 7,640 of record JARYGA010022240.1, read on the forward strand.
CACTTTAAGCGGGAATGCAGATACTCAGCAGTGGATGAAACAGCTAATCCTTTTCATGATGACTACTATAAGGTGTTGTTTGTTTTTGCTTATATTGGCTGAAAAGAGCTTATGTCTGCGGGCGGGCAGACATAAGCTCTTGAAGACGGTTTGTTTAAAAAAAAAAGATCTTCAAATAGCTTTTAATATCTTAAAAAAAAAGCTATGTATCAAAGCTTCACAAATGAGATCAGATCTTCACACAAACCACCCACCCTTTCTTCCTCTTCTCCCCTGCCACAACCTCCCCGCCACCACCTCCACCTGCCACCACCTCCTACCTCTCAGCCGCAACCTCCCCGCCACAACCTCCACCTGCCACAATCTCCCCGCCACAACCTCCCCGTAGAGAGAGAGAGATATGTGAGAGAGAGATCGTAGAGAGAGAGACCTGTGAGAGAGAGAGAGATCTGAGAGAGAGAGACCTGTAAGAGAGAGAGACCTGTGAGAGAGAGAGACCTGTGAGAGAGAGAGAGAGGCCGTAGAGAGAGAGAGAGAGGTGGTGCGGCGGAGATGGTGCGGTGGTGGTGGCGGTTGTAGAGAGAGAGAGTTCTGTGAGAGAGAGACCGTGGTGGTGGCGGAGATGGTGCGGTGGTGGTGGTGGCGGTGGTGGTGGTGGTTGTAGAGAGAGAGAGATTGTAGAGAGAGAGAGCAGAGAGAGAACTCTTGGCTGTGTGTTGTGTTGTGTGTGTGAAGTTGGTTTTGAAGGAAAAAAACAAACCCTCTTCTCCTTGCAGACTGCAGACATTTGGGCCACATCTTCTCTTGCAGATGCCTGCAGATGTGGTCCGCAGACTACAGACATTTTACATCTGAAAAAACAAACAGCACCTAAGAAAGCTTTTTATCATAAAAACCACGAAGAGCCGCCCAGAATGAAGCAAATCAAGGAGACTCCAAAAGAGAACTCGAGAGCTTTAGCTGTGATTCAAGATGATGAAGGATTTGATTGGAGTGAGTTCTTGCCAGAAGATGATGCAGTTGGATTTGCATTCATGGCACAAATTCAACCATATAAAGATACACGGACTGAAGAGCAAAAATTCATCTATCGAAAGATGTTTGCAGAAAATATAAGGGATAAAAACTATGCAGCTTGGAAAGAAGCCAAAAAAGTAAATAGATGGGATCCTGATCGTGAATGCTATTTGGATCTGAAAGGCAACATAATTGTGGAACCATCATCAATCAAATTGGAAACTCTCATAGAATCTATAAAGCAAGGAGATGAACAGAGAGAGAGAGAGAGAGATCTTGCAAAGAAAGCTGAAGAAGAAGAGCTAAAGTCAAAGATGATAGATGAAAGGATCATCGATACTTCAAAGAAAATGACAGCCTGACAAAAATGGCTGACAAAGTGCTTATGGCAAAGGAACTAGATGTAGATTCCAAATCTGCCTCTGAGTCAACAAGCAAGGTCAGTAGTAGTGGTTTAACCAATGAATCAGGTAAGACTGATTGCGCCAAAACAGAAAGTGATTGCAAAAAATGCATGAAAGAATGCAAAGTTTGCAGCACACATGCGTATCTCACAATGAAAAAGATCCAAGATCTGGTTGAGAATGTCGAAATGACTGAAAAAGGTTTTATACATCGAGATAAACTTCTTAGAGCTTCAAATGAGAGAATTGATGAATTAACAAAAAGGATTGAAAAGGATAAAACTGATTTTGAACGTTTTAAGAAAGAAAATGAAAAATTAATTCTTGAAAAAAGACAAATTTCTGAAAATTATGAGAAGTTGAAGAGAACAGTAAAAGATTCTGATGAGCGAAATGGTAAAACTTATAAAGAAAATGTTCATTCGTCTGGAGTTCTTCAGGCAAAAGAAAGACAAATCAACCAACAATTGGACGATATCTCAAATCTTAAGCTTCAATTCCAGGAAGCTACGATTGAAAATGAAAGAATTAATCTGAAATTGAACAGTTACAACTCCGTAAGATTTGTTCTTTAACACATCGTTCCCAAACAAATTGGGAAGAACAAAGCTGGTGAAGATGTCTACTCGGATGGAACGGGAGTGGGTTATCATCAAGTTCCACCGCCTGTGTTAAACAATTTTTCAAAGAAATAGTCCGGGTTGGTTAATGAAGATGAAACAAGTGAGAAAACAAATGATGTAAAATTGCCAGAAACAATTGACTTCACGTTCACTTCATCGTCTGATGAAAATAGTGTTCAATCTGAGGTCGTAAAGAATGTTGTTGAAAAGGTTTTAAAATCAGACAGTGATTCGACTGAAGATGAAGAATGTTTTATGAACAACTACATTCCGAAGTCAAAATCCCAGAACAACTCAAATGACAAACCTACTCTTCTGATGTATAAGATGTCTGGTTCAGATAAAGTTGTACTCGGATATTGAATTCCCAACTGAGAATGTGAATGTTTACAAGCTGAAAAAGGTTTTCAAACTTGTGGAAATTGATGTTTCTGAAATTGAGGGTCTAAAGAGTTCCAAAAGATTGTTGAACTTTGAAAAGGATAAATCTTACTATAAAAGACATGTTGTACCCCCACGTTTTAACAATAACAATCAAAAGAGATGGTCGGGTGGTTATCAGGGTGGTAAGAACACTCAAAAGAGGAACTTTCAAAACAAAAGGTTTGTCGAAAAGAAAGTTTTGTGAAAAGTTCAAGTTCACTTTCCGAGCAAGAGTCGGAAATTTTTTCGAAAACAAATGAAGAATTTTTTGAAAAGAAGGCCTCACAACCTCAAACTGAAGGGAAAAGTCGGGTTGTTGACACCCGCACGTGCTTTAAATGCAACGAAGTTGGACACATTGCACGAAAATGCACCAACTCAAAACCTAAGTCTGTGGTTGTTGAAAATACAAGAAAGAAAAGTGATGTCAAAGACAAAGCGCCAATGTTTGTTGAGAAGAAGATTTTGAAAAATGAAAACATCAAAGTTAAAACTGAACCCGTAAAACAACCGGTAAAGAAAACTGATAAGTTTTACAAACGGGTCGCTTCTCCACAACAAACTTGGAAGCCAAAATCTGAGGCTAAGACATCAAGTGTTCCAATATCAAAGGTTTCAGATTATGCAAAACAATCATCTACGACTAAACCAGTCAAGTTGAATGTACCTTTGGATTTTTATGAAAAGTTGGAGAAACAAACTTCCACCACTTCAGGGAAGAAGTATGTTCCGAAGAAAGACCAACCATCTGGTCAACCTCCAAAAGATGAGTTTTTCTTATACAAAGAGGTTGAGGTTGGGTCTGAAGAAAGCTTAAAATGAATGACAAGAAACTCACCTTAATGTCAAGCTACCCGAGTCAAAGGAGGCTTGGGTGGCTTCAAAATCTAACTAAATGCTTGTGAAATGTGCAGGAGCTCCCAAGATCTATCTCAAAGTAGATTATTAGTGGAGCATCTCGGAACATGACGGGGAGAAAAGCCCTGTTATACGATGTTTGAGGTTTCAACGGTGGATACGTGGGTTTTGCAGGAAACCAGGGAGGACATATTGTTGGGGAAGGGACATTATCAAATGGTGTTATCACCTTTGAAAGAGTCAATTACATAGCAGAGCTGGAGAACAATTTGCTTAGCATTTCTCAAATTTGTGATAGAATGTATTCGACACATTTCACTGACAAGGAATGTCTGATCCTGAAGCCGGGGTTTGTCATCCCTGAGGAGTGGATCATCATGCGAGTACCACGGGTTAATGACCTGTACGTGTTGGATATGAGCTTTGCTACGACTACCACAGGTCAACCACAGTGCTTCGTATCTAGAGCTACCGAAAAGGAGTCAGAGTTGTGGCACCGAAAGATGGGCCACATACACCTACGCAAGATGAACCACCTGGTGCATAACGATTTAGTAAAAGGTGTTCACTTGAAGAGTTTTCATATGGATGGGGAGTGTATTAGTTGTATCAAAGGAAAACAACGAAAGAAATCCCATCCTGGTAAAAAGATGAACTCAGTCTCGAGGCCGCTGGAGAGATTTCACATGGATCTCTTTGGTCCTGTGAATGTCAAGAGCATAACAAGAGATCTTTATTTCCTGGTAGTCACTGATGACTATTCGAGATTCTCATGGGTGACGTTCCTGAAGTCGAAAGACAAAACATTTGAGAGTTTGCTGAGGTTATTCAGGAAGATAGAGAATTTGTACCGAGCACGAATACGCAGATTACGAAGTGACAATGGTGCGGAATTTAGGAACAACAGAATGAAGGAATTCTGTGATCAACGAGGTATGTTGCAAGAGTTCAGCGCACCATATACTCCGCAACAGAATGGAGTCCTAGAAAGAAAGAATAGTACGCTGATCAAAATGGCGTGAACGATGCTAGCTGATTCCAAGTTACCGATTAATTTCTGGGCAGTAGCAGTATCAGCCGCTTGCTATACACTCAACAGGGTACTTACTGTGAAGAAGCACAACAAGACATGTTTCGAGTTGATCAACAATCACAAGCCTAATCTCGAGTATTTAGAACCGTTCGGGTCACCCTGTACAGTTCTAGATCCCGATGGCAAATTTGGTTCACAGAGCACATAAGGTATCTTCGTGGGGTATTCAAGTCCACTCAGCCGAGTCTTTGTTCCAAGTCTCAAGCGGATCATCGAAGCACAACATGTTGAATGTCAAGGCTACACAATGCCTCCACAGAAGCCTTCAGACTCATGGCGATTCAACTACGATGCCTTATGGGATTCATTCAAGTTAGAAGAAGAGCCAGAGTTCTTTGATGATTTGGATATTTTAAGAGAATATGAAGCATCTCAGGGAAGATTTCCAGAAAGGTCTTCTACACATCAACAACAAAATTCCAACAATGATGATGAAGCTGGTCCCAGTCATGCTGGAGAGAATGATGAAGTTTAGCAAACTCTGACTACTTTGGAACGCGAACCTGCTCCTGCAAATCAGATGGTAGTCAATGATGATAATTCAGAATCTGATGATAGACCAACATTTGATCGTGGTGATTCAGAGTCTGAGGGGGAGCAAATCCAATCTTCAGATCAGATAGTTCTTGACAATGAACAAGTTGCGGATCAGAACGTTACTAATTTGGAAGGCGAGGTGGATGTTCCTGGCGAAGTTATGCCAAGGACTTTTTCATACCATCCAGAGGAGTTGATAATAGGAGAGCTGAAATCAGGCGTTTGCACCAGAAGCCAGATTGACCATGGCCTTACTTGTTTTTATACTAAAATTTCTCCTTTACAAACTGAATTTTCACTCAGCTGCTTTATCTCACAGATCGAACCATGAACCTACAAGGAAGCACTAACAGAAGATTCATGGGTCAATGCAATGCAGGAGGAGCTGAGTCAGTTTGAAAAGCTTGGTGTATGGAAGGTTGTGGACCTACCTGATGGACATAGGAAGATAAACACGAAGTGGGTGTTTAAGTGTAAGAGAGACGACCGAGGAGTTATTATCAGAAACAAAGCTCGACTCGTTGATGTGTACAAAATGCAACATATAAATTACATCAAATAAGGCATAAAACTAACCCTTTTTAGTACAAATGTTGGAAAAAGTGTGCTTTTGTCTTCCTTTTGTATTTTCAGGGTTAAATGAGCTTAAATGAACAAAAGAAGCAAAAATGCAGCCAAATCTAACAATAATACAATAAAAGGGATAAACGTGGTATGCCCGACCCCTCGACAGCATCTCCCCAAGCAAAAACAAGAGAACAGAAGGCTGAACACACCCCATGCTCACTGAGCACGGGGGCGTGCCCAAGTGTCTGCAGAAAAGACAAAGCTGTAGAAGCTTCTATCACCCACCACGGGGGCGTGCCCAGCGGATATGGGGCCATGGTCAACGCAAAGATTCACAGAATCTAGGCAAATCTTCAGAGTACAGATACGCTTCTGCAGACGGGGTCGTGCCCAGCGGACACGGGGGCGTGGTCAACTAATGCAGACAAACTGCATTTAATGAAGAAAGAGAAGATGGGTGGACACGGGGTCGTGCCCAACGTGCACGGGGCCGTGTCCGGGCTTCTGTACAAGCTATAAATAGGGGTGCTTGGCTCACTTGCAAACCATCCCTTGGCAAACCACCTCTCTCACACTTCACCCACCCACCACCACCATCACAACCCACATCCACCACCAGCATCCATCATCCATCATAGAGTGTGTGAGTAGTCTCGGGATCCAAGATTGATCGTAAGAGTTTTTGACAATTAAAGGCCATGTTTGCCTAAGTCTCTTACATCACTTGGTGAAGACAAATGTTTAGTGTAATACTTTTTATTTTTAATATTTTCGCACTTTTTATTTGGTTATTTATTATTGACTTTAATAAATAGTTTCTTATGTTGAAGGTGAACCTTCCTTATCATTTGTCCATGGTGTTTTGGCATTATTTTACTGTCTATATAAAATAAAAGATTTTCACCATTCATATCTCCACGATCTATATGGAGATATGTTGGCTACCTGGTCGAGGGTTAATGGAATGGTTTGGTAAGCATCTTGCCTTGTTCAGTGTATAGATCCTGCAAGGACCTGGGTCAAGTTTAGTAGGACCTCCTTCAATACCCACTGGTATTGGATGGCGGGGGTCCAAACTCCTTGATCCCCTCATATGTAAACTACTATTAAAACTTTAACCCGGCTATTTAGGATTGTATCCCTGCTGACTCAAACTACTTAGCCGAGGGTAACGTCACCTTCAAAAGATGGGCCTAGCACAATATGCATTAATAACTTAATTAATTATCTTTCAATAATCCAACCCTTTAGGATTGTATCCTTGCTGACTCAAACTACTGGGTTGAGGGTAACGTCACCTTCAAAAGAGGGGCCTACTACTATAACTAAGATAATCTCTTAAAAAGTGCAAAAGTGCGGAAATAATCAAAGGTTACACTAATTGCGAGTCGGATCCAAGTGATTCATCTTGTCTATGTATTTTATTTTATTTTTATTTTCAGCATTTTTAGTTAGTTTTATTTTTCTTGTTTAAAACCTTTTTTCTAAAATTTTGATTTGATTAGACATTGAGGATAAACCGGTACTAAAAGCTCCTGTGTCCTTGGACGACCTCGGTATCTCACCAACACTATACTACGCTCACGATGGGTGCACTTGCCCATATGTGTGTTTGGTATTAGTAAATATCGTGTTTTATAAATTTAAAACTTGACTAATGTGTAATAAGGGCTTAAAATATACTTAAAAATATATAACACACTACGCACATCAAGTTTTTGGCGCGACTTCCGGGGACACAAGGATTTTAAGAAAACTTAAAATCGACGGCCTAATCAGTTTTTCAAAACCTTTTTAAAAACGCGCGCATTTTTCTGCATTTTAGTTAGTTTTTGCATTTACAGTAGCCTGAACACGGGGCCGTGCTCATTGAACACGCCCCGTGCTTAACAAAACCAGTAACTTTTAATTAAAACGCCCAGATACAGATTCTGAACACGGGCCGTGCTCACTGAACACGTGGCCATGTCCAGCCTCTGTTTCCGTTTTTATTTTTGTTTTCTGGTCTCGAGACTCTGTTGTGATCTGCTGAGTGATTCTTATGGATCAATACTCAGGAGGTTACAACTACACCTATGAGGAGGATGACTATAGGGAAGATTATTTCACCAATTGTGGTAACACTCACTCGGTACAATATTGTGACTTATTTCAACCATCCACTTCATACACCTACTATGAGGAGCCCAGGTACGGGCCATCAATTTCATACACATCCTATGAAGACCAAAGGTATGAACCTCCTCCCTCATACTCATATTTTGAAGAACCAAGGTATGAGCCTTCATACTCATACTTTGAGGAACCAAGATATGAGCCACCACCTTCATATACTTATTATGAGGAACCATGGGTGAACAACCCACCTCATGTGAGTATTATGAAGAGCAAAATTACGACCCTTATCCATCATATACTTACAATGAAGAACAATGGTGTGAACCATTTACTTCCTATGAGTATTATGAGGAACAAAGGATCGAACATACAGATTCATGCTTTGAGGATCCCGATCCTTACTCTATCACCGACGTAGCCGATAGGATAATAGAACACATTAAAACTATCGAACGATGCATAAAATAATCTCGCGCAAGGGATGAGGAGTCCCGTGCAAGAGAAGAATTAAATAGAAAAGAGATAGTTGAAAATTTAAAAATGGAAAAATAAATAAGTGAAAAACCGACACATGAGTTAAACAACGAAAAAGGTGAGTCCGACAACGTTAAAATCCAAGAAGAGTCTAATTTTTAAGAAATTAATCTCTTGTCGCCTTCTTTCGAAAATTATTGTTTAGTTCCCACTCATGCTAAGTTTTTAAAAGAGTTGAACACTAACACTAAAATTGATGAAACGGTAAGCATTAAGTTAACTAATGATCAAACTTCGCTAATAAAAGAAGATCCATTTGAAATTAACATTACACCGGTTCCATGTTTTTTTCAAAATTCCTTTATTAGTAATATCACAATCGATAAAGATCTTTGTGTTAATATAATGCCAAACTATATTTTCGAAAAATTAAGTATTGGTGATTTTTCTCCACTTCAAATACCCATTTTTCTATCAAATCGGAAAGTAATAAAATCAATCGGTGTAGTTGAGGATGTCTTGGTTCAAACAAATCAAATGGTAATCCTAACCGACTTTGTCATCCTTGATGAAGCTCCTCTAGTGTTGGGACGACCCTTTGTAAAAACCCACGAAGCTTTGAAAAACCGGAAGCACAACAATCTATCTATTTAATTAGGGGCATTTAAAAAAAGTGTCGATCTTGAGCGTTCAATGAAATATCCATTCGGCAATAATGACCCCCTAATTGAAGATGAAGATGAACCACCCGATACAAGAGAAGAAATTGACCACTTTGTTGAAGAAGATGTCGCCATAGAACAAACTTTTGTGGTTCTTGATCAAAATGAGCAACCAAATAAGGAGTCTCGTAAAGACCCACCTCTTGAGATCAAAGAACTCACAAAAGGTTTGGAATATGCTTTTGACGACAAAGATGGTAAATCACCTGTAATTATCTCGTCAAAATTAACTAGTGTAGAAAAAGAAAAATTAATTTCACTTTTGAAAAAACACAAAAATGCGATCGCTTGTAGATATTAAAGGTATAAGTCCTTCCATGTGCACGCACAAAATTTTAATGAACGATGACTACAAATCGGTAATACAACCACAACGTAGAGTAAAACCAAATGTCCAAGAAGTGGTTAAAAACGAAGTCATCAAAGTACTTGACGCCAGACTTATTTACCCTATCTCCGATAGTCCGTGGGTAAGTCCCGTCCAAGTAGTTCCAAAGAAAGGAGGTATGACGGTAATAACTAATGAAAAGAATGAATTAATACCAAGGAGAACCGCTACAGGATGGAGGGTATGTATAGATTATCGTCGATTAAATGAGGCAATAAGGAAAGATCACTTTCCTTTGCCTTTTATTGATCAAATGTTAGAAAGATTATCCGGTCACAAATTTTATTGTTTCTTAGATGGTTTTTCAGGTTACTTTCAAATTCCGATAGCACCCGAAGACCAAGAAAACACAACATTTATGTCACACCCCGATATTTCCACATATTACCGGTGGGCCCGGTGGGGAGTATCGTGACGTAGTTGATATCATTATAGTCAAACAACACAATATTTAAATGCACAGCGGAAGCAAAAGATAAATATATTACAATCCGAATATAAAGTAATATCAAAGTATTACAACGGAAAGTAAAGGATCCACAGGCGGATCAAATAAAAGAAAGCTGTTCAACATGCTTTAGACGCCTAGAACTTTCAAGATTCCTTATTAGCGCCCTGAGCTTCCAGCCAATTACGTTCAGTACCTGTCACTTAATCCTTTTTGGAAAATACGTCAGTTTTCACTGGTAATTACACTCAACCGACTCATTTGAAAAGAGTTTAAGAAAATTGATTTAGATGCACCAGGCACAAAACATTTTGACACATTGATTAAAATGCACATGGCAAAATTAATCTTTTATAACTTGGGACCATTTTATTATTAAAAATCTTGTATCCGATTTACATGGTTGTCCAACATTTAGGGCCGGTGATTATACAATAAAAGCCGGTCAAGATTAATCGACACACCATAAATATAACTCACAAGAAGACATCCTTACGAGTGAGTATATCTTTTACATACGCAACAGGAGGTGTTATGCCTACACCTTGTGCTTAAGTTATGGCCATTGACATTTTAAATGAGCCAAGGATATCCAGGACACGGTCATTAACCCCTAAAGTTATTTGTTATCAATCAATACAGATTAAAACGGGATTATGCAATTTAATCATCTCCGATTAAAAGGTTTCTACACCCGACCAAGCGGTATTTTTATAATACCGTATCCAAAGCCCGTATAAGGGAAAATAAGTTAAGAGTATTTACCTGGGCTAGCTCCTGTCTTAAATAGCAAGAATTATAATAACTCAGCCGTATTCACTTAAGTAAGCGTAGGTATAATTTACCGGAAGGCTCTAGTCTGGAATGATGGTATAAATAACCAATTAGAATACTAACGGGTCTTTAATTAAGCCTAAACTTAGACCGGTTAGTTTTAAGGAAATATATGGTTCAAACGCATGATTAAGCGAAGACCGGAATAGAATGTGTTTTAGACCCGACAAGTTTGAAGACTTGTATAATATGGGTAATCTAAACACCTTCTGGATTTTGAGATAAAAATGATAAGGTTTGACCCGTTTCGGCTAACTTATGCAAACTAGTTACATAAACCGAACCGAACGCGCAAGAGGCGTAACGGGTAACCATAAGAGTCATATACAGGTTTCCTAAGTTAATATGCCTTAAACATGTTGTGATATCAGTAGGATATCTTCAATTATGCCCAAAACGAGTTTAATCTCAATATAAGCCCCGTAGGGATAATTTGGTCATTTAAAAGATTATAAAAGAGATTAAATGAAGTTCTGAGATTCGGGTCCGAATACATCAGTAAAATAACTTATTTTAATAGGTCATATCAGTTGGTAATAGGTCTTATATGACAAAATGGTTTTAAACCCAAACTATGCGTTTAATACGCTTTAAAAACCATTTTAAGCGATTTACGGGTTATACCGGAAATCTGAGTTTTCTGATCAGGTTATAAAGTTCAAAATACTTTATTTATTATATAAAATCAGTAGCAATTGGATTGGTATCAAAAGGACTTGTAAAACTCATTTTTATGGCCTATAAGGGCATAATCGGTATTTACCGAATTAAGGCGATAACCCTAGGTTTTGATCAGTTTAAAAATAATTAAAAATCTTTAAAAGTCTAAAAATATTATATTACATCAGTGGGTAAAAGGTTTGGTGTCAAAAATTGGGTTTAGATAGGCTTTATGCTAATTGCGCCGTTTAATTACTAAAAGGCGTTATAATTACGCTAATGAGCATAACTCCTAATCTAGACCTCCAACTGATGTGAAAATTTAGGGACAACTTTATAAATCAGTAATAAGGATTATTGTCCTTTCATATTTCTAAAATTCTCGTTTTATGGTCAAAAGGGTATATTGGTCAACCTTGGGCAATTAACGGAAACGCGTAAACGAATGGGGCAATCAACGAACCAAGCACAGAGGGTTATACCAACACGTAACCTGGTCCTAAGGAAGCCCTAAGGAATTTCTAAACCTATCTTATTCGGGTCAGAACTGAAGTCAAAGCAAAAGTCAATGTTTTGCGACTTTCGGTTCCGAACCGTGTCTAAACAGAAAATTGTCGGATCAAACAAGCTTAGATCAGTACTTATACTTATTACCAAGTTATATGAGTGATAAAATAGGTTACATGCCTTCTACATTGCTAATTACATGTTAATTTGCAAATTAAGCTTCTATTGACTTTTTCTAAACCTCTTTGACCCGACATTTGATCTAGTTAGAGTGGGAATCTGAGGGTGCCCTTTTAGGGGTTTATTGCCCACATAATTACCAACTTATAACTACCTTCAATTCGACTAATCATTGGACCATTAGTGATTAATCGATAAGTCAAACCTTAATTACGACGGTTTGACTTTTAAGCTAATAACTAAGCAAAACAAGATTAGGGAAGGTTAAGTAGACTTACCAAGGTCCTATGCACTATTAGGGAAGCTTAGAAGGAGGTTTTGAGTTCCAGAAATGATCAGGAGATGAAGGAATGAATGAGTGATCAAGTCTTGCAACAATGGGGCTATTTATAGTGTTCTTGATCCATTTTGATGATGACAACTAAGTCTAAGAGTGATCGCTGATCATTAACACATGGCCCTAAGCCCTAAAATTAGTAGGGGACGCGCATGGAAGTGAAAAAGGGCAATACATGTCGTTTGAATGGGCTAAACAGACAACATTTCCGAGTTGCTGCATCTGGGCACTGCTTGCGCACCGTAAGGATTCAGCCTTACGGTGCGCAAGGACATGGTCAGCACTCTGAAATTTTCACTTGTTGACAGATTTAGCCCCTGCACTTCTAAATGCTATTTCCGACACATCTAAGGCCCGTTAAACCATTTTTAAGGCTCTATAATGATGCCTAAGCATAGATAACATGAAATATGCTCAAAAACATGCCGGATGTCGGTTCATTTGGTCGTACGGTCACGTTGTTCGGTTAGTTACGACGAAACACGGACGGACGCGAAAAACGAACCAATTGACGCGACGAATGGAATTTTATCAAGCCAAACACTAAAATAACATATTTTAGTGTTTACATAAATTTTTGGGTGTCCGGGGATATTCAGAATGTGAGATATGCGCGTAACGCAAACTTGTGCGCTTTTTGATACTTTTAGTCCCTGCATGACTTAAAAGCTTATTTTTGCGCACCAAACACCTCTAAGCCTATATCTAAGCTATATTAGGGATAATTATGGTATCTTTATCTCATGGTCATATTCTGAAAGGTCCGATAACATACGAATCGTTATACTTTAGCAGTTTGACGCTTTAGGTCCTTCTAATGCGCAAACTTGCGTAACTTATCATTTAATAGCATTGAAGCCTCATCTAATTCATATTAGGCATTCTTGAAAGTATTATTAAACATCATAATGCTTCGGGCTCGATAAAAGGTCATTCAGAGGTATAATTAAACATGTTGACACTTCTAGTCCCTTATACTTGCAAAGTTGCGCGTAACTTCACTTTTAGGCATAAAAGCCTTGGATGGCCAATGATTGGCAATCCCGAGAGTATAATAAAATATCATGAGGCTCTCAGTTTGTTAAAAGGTCACTCAGAGGTAAGAATTAATATGTTGACGCTTTTAACCCTTTTCTGCGCAAACTTTCAATTAATTACATAAACGACTACACTTGATTAACAAATGGCTCATTTGTGAATATAAAACCATAAAAGGTTAATTAGAAACTTATTTTAGGTATGATAATACTTCCAGTTCTTTCATAATCAAAGTTTTTCGATTTTTCGAAAAATTAGTCCCTTGAATTCAACGTTTGACTTCATTAGGTTTTATTACACGTGTCAATACTTCATTGGACGTGATTTTTCGAGGTGTTACATCCTCACCCCCTTAAAAGAATTCTCGACCTCGAGATTTGCTAGAATAATGGAAGTATTTTCTGAAGTAGCATGGACTTAACTTCCATAGTATATTTGGGCCTCTAAGGGTATCCCAGTTGACCTATACAATTGGTACATACTCTCCTTCGGAGCTTCTTAACCTGTCAATTCTTAGTCTATACAGGTTTATTGTCCAATCATAAAGTTTCATTAATTTGCCTATCATTACGTGATAATGTGTTTCGACTTATTGGCGAAACCTATCCTTAAATCATCAGTGTGGGTCACATTGCGAACTCCACTAAGCTCCTTATATAGGTTTTAGCTTATAGGCTATTGACCTTTGTCGCATTCGATTTCCCGAATGTTCCTGTATATCCAGGGCTTAACTTACCCGGAGAAATTGGAATTTAGCACACCCTTCTTAGAGCGATACTTTCTATTGAACCTTACTCCTTATTAAGGACTTAAGAAGGTTGCGACTTTTATAAATCCTTAAAAAAAATTCTTCTCTGCCAATTACTGGCAACTTTAAGATGATTATATTTTCGAATGATCTTATTTGTTGTTTCCAATGCAACTTTTAGATCCTGATAATTGGACTTACCATTCTATTGTTCTAACAATAGATGTTTATCATTCCATCTATACAAGGTCCCCAAAGGAGTAGCCTTGATATTTACATAATAATTTTTATAGAAAAACTTATTATTTTTTTTATGGTGAGATGGTTATCCCAACCACTGCTTAAAACAAATCTCAAGGAATAACTAATCCTTACAGCTAGTCGAATAAATCGACGATCCTGGGCAGCTAATGGCGATTCTTGATTATTGCCTAAATAGGGTCGCGGTAATCAATGCATAAGCAAATGAACCGTCTTCCTTATTTAACAATATCAAACTCTCAGAATATTGGGTTAGGCTATATGAATCCTCTATTTTAAAACTTACTTAATCAGGGTTTGGTTTCTCCAGTGATGGTACAAGCCGTCTTGGAGATTTCATAATGATACAACCCTAAATGGGCTATAAATCTTAATTCTACCTGCCTCTCAGGGGTAAACAGGGAAATATAAGGAGAAGATAATTAAGGTACAAGGAGGTTACAGAGACTTCCATATCTCAGGCTCCAGTTCACTCATCATTGCTTGTGTCCAATAAGTGACACATTTATGTTACTAGTCCATGAATTCCTTAATCAGGAACATTTACTTGGGCAATTTCATTCTGGATATCTTCTTTGAATACCATTAGTTGACCTTAGTACTATATGACCGTTGGAATATCTTTGGGGTTCCATGCATTAAACCTCCATACTAATCAGGCATGGAAGCAATCTATGGAACATATTAAGATACACCAATCCTCATATGGTGCTTTTGTCATACCATATGGTATTCTTAATCGATAGAGATCAAGAGATATCAATTTCATATTCTGACGTACTTCATCTGGAGAGGGTGCACTCGAATCATATGACTGAAGATTTCTAGCAGGAACAGAAAAATGGTTCCTAT
Organism: Helianthus tuberosus; assembly: GCA_030545235.1. Classification (NCBI taxonomy): domain Eukaryota; kingdom Viridiplantae; phylum Streptophyta; class Magnoliopsida; order Asterales; family Asteraceae; genus Helianthus; species Helianthus tuberosus. The sequence continues at coordinate 22,729 of JARYGA010022240.1, forward strand.
CACCAAATGAATCATTTACTCAGTTGCAATCCAACAACTGCTATTCATCACCCTGATGGCCTTAACATATACTAACCATGGTTTCATTAAACTATACAGGCCAATATGGCACTAACATTCTTAATGAACGTCATTAAAAAGAATATCAATATCACTTAGCCTAGGTCACAAAAGACCATCAATGGCATTTAAGGGTTGGACTTAGTCCATCACCTTTTTGACAGGGGATCAGAATGTCACATCTGTCTTTATTATATTGATGAATTTGAATAGCTTGAAAGCTTGCCATAAGGATATTAGAAAAGAGTGATTCCCAATAGATATAAAATATCAATCTAAGATTTGTTGGAGCATTTTCATTATAATTTATCCTAGTTATAAAACATTAAGGATATTTAAAGTGGCACAACAGGCCTTGTCACGAGGACAGTTTTGAATTTACAAGCCATGATCGTTTGGGATCGAGGCATTTAAGGTTTGAGCATAGTTGGTTACTTTTCTTGACAGAGAGTCGACGACTACAACTGTCTTTTGTCTTCTAGGACAATAGATATAGCCCATGGGCATTTCCCTTCTGAGGGATGTTTATGATATGATCATCTTTTCAGATGCTATTAGTCGAGATCGTATGGATCATACTGACTATTATGCTTGGACATGGTCCAACATTTTTAGATAGGAGGTCAAGACCACCACTGTCGTTGTCTTATCAGACAACAAGTTTAGCCCGTAGGCACTTCATCACTAATGGATGTTTATAATATGATCATCTTATAGGATGATATAAGCCATGATTTCTAGATCATTAGGCCAAATAAGGGATTTGGAAAATTCCTAATATAAGGATGACAAGTGTGATTTTATCGCATCACTGTTGTCGGGAGTGTTAACACATTTTCAGATGTTAACAAGGATCTGAATCTCTTTTTAAACAGGTTTTACCATCTTAGCTAGGTCTTTAATGACATTTAAGCTAGGTCAAACCTTTTAAGATTCTCTTTTAATATTTATATTGGCAGGAAAGGAATGATATTTATTTTTATTCAGGATTTTTATTAATATTATCCTGGATTTAATTAAAATATAACTATAGCCCAAAAGCCAAGTCACAAGGACATGTTTAATTTATAAGCCATGATTTCAGAGAATCGAGGCAAATTTATAAGTTAGTAATAGCACAAAAGGCCTAGTCACGTGGACAAGTTTACTTTATAAGCCATGATTTCAGAGAATCGAGGAAAATTTATAAGTTAGTAATATCACAAAATCCTAGTTACGTGGACAAGTTTAATTTATAAGCCATGATCGTTTGGGATCGAGGCATTTTGGTGTGAATCAACGTTCATTACCTTTTCTTGACAGGGAGTTGTAGGCTACCACTGTCTTTAGTCTCAGAGGACGTTAATTATAGCCCGTAGGCATTTCCCTTCTAAGGGATGTTTATGGTATGATCATCTTTTCAGATGATGTTAGTCTAGATCATATGGATCCTACCGACTATTATGTTTGGACATATTCCAACATCTTTAGACAGGGGTCAAAGACCACCACTGTCGTTGTCTTTTTGGACAAGAAGTTTAGCCCGTAGGCACTTCATCACTAACGGATGTTTATAATATGATCATCTTATAGGATGATATATGCCATGATTTCTAAATCAATAGACTAGATAAGAAAATTGGAAGAATCCAATATAAGAATGACTGTTGTGATTTTCTCGAATCACATCTGTCAAGAGTGCTAACACGTTCTTAGGTGTTAACAAGGATTTGAATCTCTTGAATAGGTCCTACCATCTTGGCCTCGTCATATAGGCTAGGTTTACCTTTAAGATTCCTTTTTTAATAATAAACGCAGAACAATCCTAACTCGGGATGTTAATAAGGATCTGTACCTAAATTGAGGAACTGCCATCTTGGCCGGGTCTTAATAATGACACGAGGCTAGGTCTTGTCCTTCTTTAGATTTTGCCATTTTATTATAATGGTAGATCTTATAAAAGGAATGTTATTTTTTTTCATATTTCCTGATTAGGATGAATATTTAGTCATTCCACTATAAAATTAAAAGTTCAAGGTTGCCCTAAACGGGACTTGAAAGGAATAATGTTGTCCTCGAAGGGACTAAAAGATAAATATCGTTATAAGGACTTTTAAGGAAACGATCTTCAGCAAAAGGAGTTTCTTCTTCATTTTATTTCCGAATGCTTTCTCCTTAGTTGCACGTTTCATCCTAGCCGCTGTACGAAGGTCAGCAAATTAAGGCTCCGGGTGTGGAGAATTCCTATTACGGCTTCTTCGCTTGGCGACATATCTAATATATAAAAATTGGAAGCAAAATTTACAGATTAGGATTGAGAGTATTCCTATGTTAAGTCTAGACTCAGAAGGTCAAGGAATGTGCTACTGTGTCATTGAGATTAAACACGAAAGACTAGTGTTTAATTCTCTCAATGTTGGCTCTGATACCAACCTGTCACACCCCGATATTTCCACATATTACCGGTGGGCCCGGTGGGGAGTATCGTGACGTAGTTGATATCATTACAGTCAAACAACACAATATTTAAATGCACAGCGGAAGCAAAAGATAAATATATTACAATCCGAATATAAAGTAATATCAAAGTATTACAACGGAAAGTAAAGGATCCACAGGCGGATCAAATAAAAGAAAGCTGTTCAATAGGCTTTAGATTCCTAGAACTTTCAAGATTCCTTATTAGCGCCCTGAGCTTCCAGCCAATTACATTCAGTACCTGTCACTTAATCCTTTTTGGAAAATACGTCAGTTTTCACTGGTAAATACACTCAACCGACTCATTTGAAAAGAGTTTAAGAAAATTGATTTAGATGCACCAGGCACAAAACATTTTGACACATTGATTAAAATGCACATGGCAAAATTAATCTTTTATAACTTGGGACCATTTTATTATTAAAAATCTTGTATCCGATTTACATGGTTGTCCAACATTTAGGGCCGGTGATTATACAATAAAAGCCGGTCAAGATTAATCGACACACCATAAATATAACTCACAAGAAGACATCCTTACGAGTGAGTATATCTTTTACATACGCAACAGGAGGTGTTATGCCTACACCTTGTGCTTAAGTTATGGCCATTGACATTTTAAATGAGCCAAGGATATCCAGGACACGGTCATTAACCCCTAAAGTTATTTGTTATCAATCAATACAGATTAAAACGGGATTATGCAATTTAATCATCTCCGATTAAAAGGTTTCTACACCCGACCAAGCGGTATTTTTATAATACCGTATCCAAAGCCCGTATAAGGGAAAATAAGTTAAGAGTATTTACCTGGGCTAGCTCCTGTCTTAAATAGCAAGAATTATAATAACTCAGCCGTATTCACTTAAGTAAGCGTAGGTACAATTTACCGGAAGGCTCTAGTCTGGAATGATGGTATAAATAACCAATTAGAATACTAACGGGTCTTTAATTAAGCCTAAACTTAGACCGGTTAGTTTTAAGGAAATATATGGTTCAAACGCATGATTAAGCGAAGGCCGGAATAGAATGTGTTTTAGACCCGACAAGTTTGAAGACTTGTATAATATGGGTAATCTAAACACCTTCTGGATTTTGAGATAAAAATGATAAGGTTTGACCCGTTTCGGCTAACTTATGCAAACTAGTTACATAAACCGAACCGAACGCGCAAGAGGCGTAACGGGTAACCATAAGAGTCATATACAGGTTTCCTAAGTTAATATGCCTTAAACATGTTGTGATATCAGTAGGATATCTTCCATTATGCCCAAAACGAGTTTAATCTCAATATAAGCCCCGTAGGGATAATTTGGTCAGTTAAAAGATTATAAAAGAGATTAAATGAAGTTCTGAGATCCGGGTCCGAATACATCAGTAAAATAACTTATTTTAATAGGTCATATCAGTTGGTAATAGGTCTTATATGACAAAATGGTTTTAAACCCAAACTATGCGTTTAATACGCTTTAAAAACCATTTTAAGAGATTTCCGGGTTATACCGGAAATCTGAGTTTTCTGATCAGGTTATAAAGTTCAAAATACTTTATTTATTATATAAAATCAGTAGCAATTGGATTGGTATCAAAAGGACTTGTAAAACTCATTTTTATGGCCTATAAGGGCATAATCGGTATTTACCGAATTAAGGCGATAACCCTAGGTTTTGATCAGTTTAAAAATAATTAAAAATCTTTAAAAGTCTCAAAATATTATATTACATCAGTGGGTAAAAGGTTTGGTGTCAAAAATTGGGTTTAGAGAGGCTTTATGCTAATTGCGCCGTTTAATTACTAAAGGGCGTTATAATTACGCTAATGAGCATAACTCCTAATCTAGACCTCCAACTGATGTGAAAATTTAGGGACAACTTTATAAATCAGTAATAAGGATTATTGTCCTTTCATATTTCCAAAATTCTCGTTTTATGGTTAAAAGGGCATATTGGTCAACATTGGGTAATTAACGGAAACGCGTAAACGAATGGGGCCATCAACGAACCAAGCACAGAGGTTTATACCAACATGTAACCTGGTCCTAAGGAAGCCCTAAGGCATTTCTAAACCTATCTAATTCGGGTCAGAACTGAAGTCAAAGCAAAAGTCAACGTTTTGCGACTTTCGGTTCCGAACCGGGTCTAAACAGAAAATTGTCGGATCAAACAAGCTTAGATCAGTACTTATACTTATTACCAAGTTATATGAGTGATAAAATAGGTTACATGCCTTCTACATTGCTAATTACATGTTAATTTGCAAATTAAGCTTCTGTAGACTTTTTCTAAACATCTTTGACCCGACATTTGATCTAGTTAGAGTGGGAATCTGAGGGTGCCCTTTTAAGGGTTTATTGCCCACATAATTACCAACTTATAACTACCTTCAATTCGACTAATCATTGGACCATTAGTGATTAATCAATAAGTCAAACCTTAATTATGACGGTTTGACTTTTAAGTTAATAACTAAGCAAAACAAGATTAGGGAAGGTTAAGTAGACTTACCAAGGTCCTATGCACTATTAGGGGAGCTTAGAAGGAGGTCTTGAGTTCCAGAAATGATCAGGAGATGAAGGAATGAATGAGTGATCAAGTCTTGCAACAATGGGGCTATTTATAGTGTTCTTTATCCATTTTGATGATGACAACTAAGTCTAAGAGTGATCCCTGATCATTAACACATGGCCCTAAGCCCTAAAATTAGTAGGGGACGCGCATGGAAGTGAAAAAGGGCAATACATGTCGTTTGAATGGGTTGAACAGACAACATTTCCGAGTTGCTGCATCTGGGCACTGCTTGCGCACCGTAAGGATTCAGCCTTACGGTGCGCAAGGACCTGGTCAGCACTCTGAAATTTTCACTTGTTGACATATTTAGCCCCTGCACTTCTAAATGCTATTTCCGACACATCTAAGGCCCGTTAAACCATTTTTAAGGCTCTCTAATGATGCCTAAGCATAGAGAACATGAAATATGCTCAAAAACATGCCGGATGTCGGTTCATTTGGTCGTACGGTCACGTTGTTCGGTTAGTTACGACGAAACACGAACGGACGCGAAAAACGAACCAATTGACGCGACGAATGGAATTTTATCAAGCCAAACACTAAAATAACATATTTTAGTGTTTACATAAATTTTTGGGTGTCCGGGGATATTCAGAATGTGAGATATGCGCGTAACGCAAACTTGTGCGCTTTTTGACACTTTTAGTCCCTGCATGACTTAAAAGCTTATTTTTGCGCACCAAACACCTCTAAGCCTATATCTAAGAAATATTAGGGATAATTATGGTATGTTTATCTCATGGTCATATTCCGGAAGGTCCGATAACATACGAATCGGTATACTTTAGCAGTTTGACGCTTTAGGTTCTTCTAATGCGCAAACTTGCGTAACTTATCATTTAATAGCATTGAAGCCTCATCTAATTCATATTAGGCATTCTTGAAAGTATTATTAAACATCATAATGCTTCGGGCTCGATAAAAGGTCATTCAGAGGTATAATTAAACATGTTGAGACTTCTAGTCCCTTATACTTGCAAAGTTGCGCGTAACTTCACTTTTAGGCATAAAAGCCTTGGATGGCCAATGATTGGTAATCCCGAGGGTATAATCAAATATCATGAGGCTCTGGGTTTGTTAAAAGGTCACTCAGAGGTAAGAATTAATATGTTGACGCTTTTAACCCTTTTCTACGCAAACTTTCAATTAATTACATAAACGGCTACACTTGATTAACAAGTGGCTCATTTGTGAATATAAAACCATAAAAGGTTAATTAGAAACTTATTTTAGGTATGATAATACTTCCATTTCTTCCATAATCAAAGTTTTTTGATTTTTCGAAAAATTAGTCCCTTGAATTCAACGTTTGACTTCATTAGGTTTTATTACACGTGTAAATACTTCATTGGACGTGATTTTTCGAGGTGTTACAATTTACATGTCCCTACGGAACTTTTTCTTATCGACGCATGCCCTTTGGTCTATGTAATGCCCCCGCAACCTTTCAACGTTGCATGGTGGCCATCTTCCATGACATGATAGAAAAGACAATGGAAGTCTTCATGGACGACTTTTCTATCCTTGGAGATTCATACGACCAATGCCTCGATAACCTTGAACGAATGCTATCCCGATCTGAGGAAACTAACCTCGCCCTTAACTGGGAAAAATGCCATTTCATGGTAACAGAGGGAATAGTACTCGGTCACAAAATCTCAAGCGAAGGAATGGAGTAGATCGAGCCAAAATAGACACTATTTCTCGATTACCACCCCCATCCTCCGTTAGAACTATCAAAAGTTTCCTAGGGCATGCCGGATTCTATAGGCGATTTATCAAGGACTTTTCTAAAATCTCAAGGGCTCTAACAAAATTACTTGAAAAAGATGCTCCTTTCATCTTTGACAAGGATTGCAATCAAGCATTTCTAACCCTTAAGGAAATGCTAGTCAATGCACCTATCATGATAGCGCCTGATTGGAAATTACCTTTCGAAATCATGTGTGATGCAAGTGACTTTACAGTTGGAGCAGTCTTGGGACAAAGAAAAGATAAGCATTTTCACCCAATTTATTATGCTAGTAAAACACTTAACGATGCACACGAAAATTACACAACAACAGAAAAAGAGTTACTAGCCGGGGTATTTGCTTTTGATAAATTTCGTTCTTATCTTGTTCTTTCTAAAACAATAGTCTACACAGATCATGCAGCCATTCGATATCTCTTCAAGAAACAGGATGCTAAGCCACGTTTGATTCGGTGAATTCTACTCCTCCAAGAATTTGACATTGAAATAAAAGAAAAAAGAGGAGCAGAAAACACCGCAACAGATCATCTTTCATGCCTAGAAGACCCAGCTTTGGAGGCAACCAGGGACGAGCAAATCAACGAAAAGTTCCCAACGGAGTCCCTGGAAATGGTGGAATACCGAGAAGAGCCATGGTACGCCGACTATGCTAACTATCTAGCTAGCGGTATAGTCGCAAAAGGTTGGCCACATCATAAAAGAAAAAAATTCTTTGCTGATGTAAAGCATTACTTTTGGGAAGACCCTTATCTTTTCAAAATGTGTGCCGACCAACTCATCCGATGATGCGTACATGGTAGTGAAGCAAGGGGAATTCTCCGCCATTGTCATGAAGGTCCATATGGAGGACATCATGGTGCCGGAAGTACCGCACGAAAGGTATTTGATTCAGGATTTTACTGGCCAACCATTTACAAAGACGCCCAAAGTCTTGTCAAGACATGTGACGCTTGCCAAAGAACAGGTAATATTTCTTCCAAAAACGAAATGCCACAGAATGGCATTCTTGTTTGAGAAATCTTTGATGTATGGGGACTCGATTTTATGGGACCTTTCCCACCGTTAAAAGGAAACAAATATATACTTGTGGCGGTAGATTACCTATCTAAATGGGCCGAGGCCGAGGCACTTCCAACCAACGATGGAAGAGTCGTGGTAAGATTTCTGAAAAGATTATTCTCCCGTTTTAGAACACCAAAGGCTTTAATAAGTGATAGAGGTACCCATTTTTGTAACCATCAACTTGAAAAAATCTTAACAAGGTATGGGGTCTATCACCGGGTTTCAACGGCATATCACCCTCAAACAAACGGAGAAGCCGAAGTGACTAATAGAGGTTTAAAAAGAATACTCGAAAAAACCGTAGGGTTAAATAAAAAAGAATGGGCTGACAAATTATACGATGCTTTATGGGCTTTCCGAACTGCTTATAAAACAACAATAGGTACAACCCCATATATGCTCGTCTATGGAAAAAGTTGTCACTTGCTAGTAAAAATAGCTCACAAGGCCTACTGGGCAATTAAAAATGTAAACTTAGACTTAGAATTTGCCGGTAAAAATCAGTTTTGCCAATTAAATGAATTAGACGAATTAAGGAATTACGCATACTCTAACTCCGAAATTTATAAGGAAGAATGAAAAATTTGCATGATAAACATATTAAACATAATGAATTTCGAGTAGGAGATCAAGTTCTATTGTTTAATTCACGACTTCGGTTATTTCCTGGTAAATTAAAGTCTAGGTGGTCAGGACATTTTTCCATCACACATATTTTCCCACACGGTGCAGTCGAAATTAAATCTCGGAATGGAATTCCATTCAAAGTCAATGGCCAACGGCTGAAGCTCTATCAAGGATTCATTGAGGATGAATAGGCAGAAATCTCGCTTCAAACGGTCAACGAATGAAGGCATCAACATTATACCTGGTAAGTTATGAACAATCGGGAGAACATCTAAATTGGTAAGATTTCTAAAACCAAAGTTTCAGGATACAGGGCACTCACACAAGCACTTATAATTTTTTTTAAATTTTCCTGCCCACGGGGCCGTGTCCGCGCAACTGTTGGGATGAAACCCCCTTTTCAACACAGTTTTTTCATTCCACACGCCCCGTTTCCCCGAAAACTCTCTGGTTTAGGCGATTTTTCTACAAGATTTCGACGTCTCCTATACTTCTAACAACATCAAGGTATGATTCTATCATCATTAGTAGTTAGATTAAGCATTTGCATGTAGTTAAAACACCAAAAATTTGGGGAAAAATCTAGGGTTCTTGAACTTCAACCGGATCAAACCTCAAATTTTTGCTTAGATCTGTTTGCATTAGTTTAGATTCATGTTATAGAAAGTAAACCAATTTGTATTGTTTGTAGATTTGCCCGATTTCTCACGAAAACCCCAAACCCTTGTTTTTGAACCGAAAAAGACAAAAAAATTCAAGTTTTCGGGACCGAATTGAAAAATGGGATCCGAAAACTTGAATTTTTGGGAAACAGACGTCTGGACATGGGGTTGTACTCGCTGAGCACGGGGGCGTGTCCAGCCAAAATGTGGTGAACCCGGGGCGTGTCCGCTGAACACGGGGCCGTGTTCAGCCGACTGTTTTCAGTTTTCTCCGAAATTTTCACTGTTTCTTGCTAATTGTATGGTGTTTTCTTTTAGATGGCCAAGAAATTCACTCGGTTCAATGCAGATGAGTTGGATGCTCGAGCAATGTGAGTCATTCTCTTTTTATCAAAGTGCTTTACAAAACCCTAAATGTTTTCCAGTTATATTTTGCAGTGATTAAGTCTTTGCTAATCTTTAATTACTGGCAGTATGTGGGGGTTTTGCGCACATTACTACTAACGATTTATCACTTTAGGTGGGCGAACCTAATTAGTGATATGTCCACAGTCATAGATTCGGTCGAGTGACAGCTGAACCGGATAATTGTATGATAAGGGCAAATATAAAAACCCTTAATGCTGTAAATTTATAACAATGTGTCTTTTATGTAATTTAAATGACTCGCCAGTATTTCCCCGCTGATAAAAAATATTTTTAAACATGTTTCAGGTGATTTGCTGTGATCCAGGAAAAAGTGCTATGTAGTATTACAAGCTTGAGGAAGTGGCTCAATAAAATAAATAAACATGTTTTTTTGTAAAACAGGGATTTCCCAGTGAAATCACCTTTATTGTAAATTATGGGTGTGATTCCCAAATTGTATAATAAAATAATTGGGCATTTTCAAGTTTAAACCTGTTAACACTTCCGCTGCCAAACTAAATACAATTACCATGGTTTTTCTGTCCCGCGGCCTCTGGACCGGGTCACACCGGGCCGGGGGTCGTGACAGAAAAATGTGGTATCAGAGCCACTGATTTAAGCCAATTAAGTATTTAGAAATACTTAATTTTCCTGGTTACCATTTTGTGAATTTGTGAAAATTTGATTTGCAATAAATAAAATTTTAACTTAAAATTATGTATTTCTTCATGTGTGCTAATAGCATGAATGAACTATCGGAGGCACTCCGAAACTTTACTATCCATAGCACATATATGGGTATCACAGGAAATCTATCTGGCTATCAGGCTGATACTGAAAAGCCAATAGTATTCCAGGCCTAACCGCAAGAGAAACCAAAGCCGAAAAAGAGAAAAAGACTCGTAGGCTGGAGACGTGTATGGAGGAATAAGCCAGCTGCGCAGAAGGTTAAAAAGACTGAGGGTCCGAAGGATAAAGGCAAAGGAAAGGAGATCGGAGAGAGTTCAGGGCAATCCCAGGAGATGCCATCATGGGAAGAGCTACACCGCAAACTGGCAATTAGCGATCTCATCGGACCTGCCGATGAAAACCTCTTCAATTACCCAGCTGAAATACAACTTCCAGTTAATCTGGAGCCTGCTATCCCAGATCCTATTATCCACCCCCGACCTCTACCAGGAAAGCTGGAAGAATGGTGGACCACTGACTGGCAATTTCAGAATCTCTTGAACAACCCTAACACCTTCTTTCCCTAGTTTGACCCTGAGCCTGCACCAAACCCACCTATGAGCACCGAGAACTTGGCTGAACTTCGTCACTACGGCGAGGAACTGGTGGATGCAGGGAATCGAATCCGGGAAGTAGGAGAACAGATCTCCTGGAAATACGACTAGATGGAACGTCGTTTCTGAAGTGCCAGCTTACAGAGATAGTATGTGGTTGTGTGGTTACATGTTTAATAATAATAAAAATATAATCATGTAAAATAACTTAAAATAAAACTTTTGTAACATATCTAGTGTGTACGGATGCATACTAAAATATATAAAATAGGAAAGTCGCAAAGTCGACAATTTTGGCTATACATGTTGACGTGATTATGTGCGATTGTTTTATTGTGTTTGGTTATTATTTATTTTTTTGCTAATAACTTATATATATTAATTACCAGATGGAGCACACTGGTAATGAACCAGTTAACGAGGTTAACCAATCCGAGCAAAACAATGAAGATCACTTTCTTAATAGGCAAGATATAGAAAACATCATTGCTCAAGGAATAGCAAATGCTATCCCAGCAATCGTCGCTGCGGTCAAAAGCCCTGTTGAGCCTTCACAAGCTCACCCCAGTAAACGCACACAAGACGATAATTTCAGTAATAGTGTTAACGAAGGCGGCAATAACGACAACTTAATTCAGGCCCCAATACTCAAGAAAATGAAAGTTGCAACACCTGGTTGCACCTATAAGGAATTTCTTGCCTGTAAACCTGTCGAATTTGCAGGCAATGAAGGGGAAACTGCCGCGCTACATTAGTTGGAGAAAACCGAGGCAGTAATTAAAATAAGCAAATGTGCCGAGGAGGATAAGGTCATGTATGCTTCTCACCTTTTTAAGGAAGAGGCATTAGAATGGTGGAACACGGTACTGCAAGCCAAAGGAAGTGACATGGCTTATGCCATGAGTTGGGAGGAATTTAAGTGATTGGTAGAAAGAAAATTATGCCCTGAATATGAAAACGAGCAAATGGCGAATAAGTTCCTGAGTCATCGCATGATGGATGTTGACTGTCGAGGGTATACTTCGAAATTCTTCGAATATGCCAGAATTGTGCCCACTCTGGCTTCGCCAGAACCGGTACTTATTTCTCGCTATATCTGGGGTTTAATTAGCGAGATTCGTGACATCGTCAAGGCTGCGAGACCTCGCACAATTGACGATGCAGTGGAATTGGCCAACACTCTGACTGACGGGCTGGTGCGTACACGGGAAGAAAACAGGAAAAAGGAGTTAGCCCAAAAGATTAACTAAGGATTTCGTGTGGGTAATAATAATAATTTCAAGAGGAAGGGAACTGGGTCCTCTTCCACCCCGCCATTTTGCGGGAATTGCAAAAAGAAACGTTTTGGAAAATGTAGAGAAAATTGTAATTTCTGCAAAATTCCGGGCCATCGGGAGGAGGAATGCAAGAAGAAATTGAAGGTCTGCTACAACTGTGGGGAAGCTGGGCATTTCAGACCAGAATGCCCTAAATTGGTCAAACCAGCAGATAATAAGGCCAAACCTGCTGAAGGAACTAATAAGAAGAACACAAGAGCCTTTCAGCTAACAACCCAGGAAGCCGAACTGATTCCCGACGTAATAGCTGGTACGTTCCTGGTACACAACGTTTATGCGAAAGTATTATTCGACTCTGGTGCAAACCAAAGTTTGTAAATACTTCTTTCTGCCAAGCTCTTAAGCTACCCTTAACCAAAATTAGGGAGGTTTATACAGTAGAAACGGCAGACGAGAACTCTGTTAACATAAATACGGTTTTGCAAAAAGAAAATATAGAACTTTCAGGTTATAAATTTTCTGCAAACCTATTACCTATGAATTTAGCTGGATTCGATGTCGTATTAGGAATGGATTGGTTAGTAGCCAACCATGCTCGAATCCTCTGTGATAAGAATTCCATAGAAATCCGTGCACCCACAAGAGAAGTAATTATGATTACAGGGGATAAGCCGCGTAAACCAATGAAGTTCATTTCAGTAATGAAAGTTGCTAGTTATGAACGAAAGTAGGGAATAGTGTATATGATTTCGGTAATCATTAACACTAAGGGTAAGAAACTTAAGGAAATTCCTGTAGTATTAGAATACTCGGATGTATTCCCAGAAGAACTACCAGGATTACCTCTAGATAGGGAGGTAGAATTTAGAATTCATCTGATTCCTTGAACTACACCCATAGCTAAAGCACCCTACCGATTAGCACCCACTGAAATGTTAGAACTGAAAAAGCAATTAGATGAATTGCTCAGTAAAGGATTCATACAACCTAGTTCATCTCCGTGGGGAGCACCAGTGTTGTTTGTGAAAAAGAAGGATGGTTCCATGCGAATGTGTATTGATTATAGAGAATTGAATAAGGTTACAATTAAGAATCGATACCCATTACCTAGGATTGATGATCTTTTTGATCAACTGCAAGGAGCTAGATACTTCTCTAAGATAGACTTGCGTTCAGGATACCATCAATTGAAGGTACAAGAGGAAGACATACCTAAAACCGCTTTCAGAACTAGGTATGGTCACTACGAGTTTACATTCATGCCCTTTGGGTTAACAAATGCTCCTGCAACATTTATGGACATGATGAATAGGATCTGTAGACCGTACTTGGATAAATTTGTAATTGTCTTCGTTGACGATATACATATTTATTCCAAAAGTCAGGACAAGCATTGTGAACATCTACGAGTACTCTTAACTTTGTTAACAAAGGAAAAGCTTTACGCCAAATTCTCGAAGTGTGAATTTTGGCTACAGGAGGTGCAATTTTTAGGTCACATGGTGAATCATGAAGGTATTCACGTAGATCCATCTAAGATAGAAGCAATCACCAAATGGAAGGTCCCGCAATCAGCTACGGAAGTTAGAAGTTTTCTAGGATTAGCTGGGTACTATAGGCGCTTTATTAAGGATTTCTCTAAGATAGCGGTACCATTAACTAAGCTAACCTGTAAAACAGTTAAGTTTGAATGGGGACCTAGGCAAGAAGAGGCTTTTAGGATTTTAAAGCAAAGATTAACAAATACCCCAATTCTAGCCTTACTAGAAGGGACATAAGATTTTGAAGTTTATTGTGATGCTTCTAAGCTAGGATTAGGATGTGTGCTAATGCAACGCAAAAAGGTAATTTCGTATGCCTCAAGGCAATTGAAAAAGCACGAAGAAAATTATACGACTCATGACTTAGAATTAGGAGTGATAATTTTTGCCCTTAAGATTTGGAGACATTATCTGTATGGAAGTAACTTTACTGTTTATACAGATCATAAGAGCTTAAGATATATATTTGGGCAAAAAGAATTAAACATGAGGCAAAGAAGATGGATGGAAATTTTAAGTGATTACGACTGTGATATTCAATATCACGAAGGAAAAGCAAATGTAGTCGCAGATGCCCTAAGTCGTAAGTATCATGAAAAGCAAAAGTGAGTTCATGCTCTTAGATTAAATCTACAGTTAGATTTAATGGAACAACTAAAAAACATCCAAGAAATAGCAATTAAGTATGATGCTGAAGGAATGAAATGAAGAATAAAGGAATTAGAGCAAGGAACTGATGGAATTTGGAGATTCCACAAAAGAAGGATTTGGGTACCTAAGCAAGGAGAGTTAAGAAATAAGATTTTAGAGGAAGCCCATAAATCGAGATATACCATGCACCCTGGAAATAATAAGATGTACCAAGATTTAAGATATAACTTCTGGTGGGGAGGAATGAAAAAGGACATAGCTAGATATGTATCTACATGTCTAACTTGTTCACAAGTTAAGGCAGCACACCAGAAACCTTCAGGGTTACTCCAACAATTAGAAATGCCTATTTGGAAATGGGAACTAATAACCATGGATTTTGTTACTAAGTTGCCCAGAACCAGAAAAGGTAACGACGCAATTTGGGTAATTGTGGATCGATTAATCAAATCAGCCCATTTCCTACCCATGAAGGAAACTTTTAGTATGGAAAGATTAGCCAAGTTATACGTAGACGAGGTAGTATCCTTACATGGAGTCCCACTCTCTATTGTATCGGATAGAGATAGTCGTTTCACTTAACATTTCTGGACGAGTTTTCAAGAAGCAATGGGGACACGATTGAATTTAAGTATTGCATACCATCCCCAAACAGACGGACAAAGTGAAAGGACGATTCAAACCCTGGAAGACATGCTCAGGGCATGTGTAATAGATTTTGGTGGAAACTGGGATGACCACCTACCCTTAATAGAATTCTCCTATAACAATAGTTACCATTCAAGTATCGAAGCTGCCCCGTTTGAAGCACTGTATGGACGATAGTGTAGAACTCCAATTTGTTGGAAAGAAAGTCATCGTTCACGCCTCACGACAAGGTTTGGGTTGCGTGCTTATGTAGCGCCAAAAAGTCATCGCTTTCGCTTCAAGGCAATTGAAGGTTCATGAGAGAAACTATACCACTCACGACCTGGAGCTGGGCGCAGTGGTATTCGCCTTGAAGATCTGGAGACACTATCTATATGGTACTCGATGTACAATTTTCACAGATCACAAAAGTTTACAACACATATTTGATCAGAAGGAATTGAATATGCGCCAGCGGCGATGGGTCGAGCTGCTAAATCATTACGACTGTGAGATCAAGTACCATTCTGGAAAGGCAAACGTTGTAGCAGATGCGTTAAGCCGGAAAGAAAGGGTTAAGACCCTAAAGGTTCGAGCATTGGAAATGACTATTCGAACGAACCTCACTGCACGCATTCGTGATGCACAACAAGAAGCTCTTAAAGGAGAGAACCGTAAAGCTGAATACCTCCGGGGTATGCTGAAATACATGGTGCCAACTGAAGAGGGAGCCTTATACGTATTTGGGTTCCACTCTATGGTGGCATACGAGAAGTCATTCTTGACGAAGCGCACAAATCAAGATACTCGATCCATCCAGGATCAGATAAAATGTATCAAGATTTGAAAGAATGTTACTGGTGGCCGAGACTTAAAAGCATCGTTGCTGTCTATGTTGGGAAATGCCTAACCTGAGCTAAGGTTAAGGCTGAATATCAGAAACCGTCTGGCCTACTACAACAACCAGAGATACCCATGTGGAAGTGGGAGTGAATCTCGATGGACTTCATAACGAAATTACCCAGGACCCCGAGAGGGCATGATATGATATGGGTGATAGTTGATCGATTGACGAAGTCTGCGCATTTCCTACCGACCCGAGAGAAGGATAGCACTGGAAAGCTTGCAGAGATATACTTAAAGGAAATCGTGGCACGTCATTGAGTGCCGATCTTGATTATTTCAGACAGAGATGAACGCTTTGTCTCAAGAATCTGGCAATCCTTTCAGGAAGCCTTTGGATCTCAATTAGATCTAAGCACGGCCTTCCACCCACAAACAGACGGCCTGAGCGAATGGACTATACAAACGTTAGAAGATATGCTTCGCGCATGTGTCATGGATCTGAGCGGCAGCTGGGATACTCACCTACCTTTAGTTGAGTTTTCCTACAATAACAGTTATCACACGAGCATAAAATACGCACCGTTCGAAGCTCTGTATGGCCGCAAGTGCCGATAGCCCTTATGTTGGGCAGACGCTGGAGATAAACGTATGGTTGGTCCTGAACTTGTACAAGAGACAACCGACAAGATTGCACAGATCCGAGAGCGCATTAAGGCAGCTCGAGATAGACAAAAGAGCTACGCTGATCTGAAAAGAAAACCAGTAGAATTCGAGGTGGGAGACAAAGTGTTGTTAAAAGTCTCACCTTGGAAGGGCGTAGTAAGATTTGGAAAACGTGGAAAGCTGAATCCACGATACATCGGACCATTCAAGATTCTAGAAAGAATTGGTACCGTGGCATACAAGTTGGAGTTACCGGAAAAACTTAATGGAGTACATGATACGTTTCATGTATCCAACCTGAAGAAGAGTCCAACACAAGAAAACGTGATCATCCCTGTGGATGAAGTGCATATTGATGACGCCCTCCGATTTACAGAACAACCCGTGGAGGTTACCGACTGGAAAGTCAACAAGACCAGGAGGAGCACTGTTAAACTTGTCAAAGTACCTTGGAGCTCTAAGCACGGACCCGAGTACACATGGGAACGTGAAGACCAGTTCAAAGAAAAGTATCCCCACCTATTCAAGAAGACTCCTGCGAGAGATAGTTCAGCCTGAATTTCAGGACGAAATTCTTTTAACGGGGGGAGACTGTGACAACTGGCACCAAACCGGTAATTTCCGTACACTTTAATTATTATTTAATGACTGCAATTATGTGCTTAATTGTCAGCAATGTCTGAACACATACTAAACAAGTGAATTCATGCACGTTGTATACTACAAAATATTGCTTTATGCATAAACGAGAGTGTTGCGTCAGAAATACTAGTAAACTCACCGGTAAGACACATTGTGTCAACAATACTGCAGAAAGCTGTCATACAATAAAATTGGAGCTTAGGTGTAGGTCCAATAACAAGAGTACATTAAAAACCCAAGAGTACATACAAGGGTTTAATATATAGACATTGCGGTAGCAAAAATAAGCACTAAAAAGCACCCGAAACGCACTTTAAGTGCAAAATTTTAGTAAATTCAGCTCAAATCAGCATTTAAACATATGAATATTATGCAGAAATTTCGTTTTATCATCCAGAATACTTCCCTAAGT
Source organism: Helianthus tuberosus (assembly GCA_030545235.1). Taxonomy (NCBI): domain Eukaryota; kingdom Viridiplantae; phylum Streptophyta; class Magnoliopsida; order Asterales; family Asteraceae; genus Helianthus; species Helianthus tuberosus. The sequence continues at coordinate 40,267 of JARYGA010022240.1, forward strand.
GTCGGGAATCGGAAATATCACAAAAGGGTACTTAAAAGACACTAAGAGGTGCAATTTAGCACTTTAACGAATCGGTATCTAACCGAACAACCGGACATTAACCGGAACACCAAAATAATGCTAGAAGCATTGTTTTTATTTTTCTAAGCTAGTTAGGGTCCCCAAATACTCTAACACCCTTTATATTACACTACACACTAATAACTTACTTAAAAGCCTAACTAAACATAACTAGATCCTAACTATCCATTTGAAATCCAACCATTCACCCCCCCCCCATGTTGAACGGTTAAGGGACATGGGGGCCACACCATGATTTTATTAGATTAATTTAATGGGTCTTGTTTCCCCATGATAAGCATAATATCCAATGGAAATTGTGAAGTTAGCATATTATAAGTATACCCATTAGAACATAACTTCATCTTCATCAACATCACCTACACACCACCTCTTCCTTCTCTTCCTTGTTCTCGGTTCAACCAAGCACCACCACCACCCTCACTTTCAAACATCATCCATCCATTCCAAGGTGATATTGAGGTGTAAGAAGGTCACTAACGAAGCTCGGTGCAAGCGGATCTTGAAGGACCTCTACCATTTGCTTTTATCCACCTTGTTTACGTCTTGTTTCTTCCCTAGCCTCGAGCTAGTAGTAAGTGCCTCTAAACACCATCTTGTTCTTGTTTAAAGTGGTTAATAAAAGATTTAACGGTTAAAAATCAAGAACACACAAGATCATAACTTAAAGTCTTGAAAGTAAGATGAATGTGTTGGATAAAAAGAGATTAGTTGTGTAAACCTTGTGAAACTTGTCTAGTTGTGATTATTTTGTGTTGTTTGATGCTAGTAGTGGGATGGATCATCATCTAACCATGCTAGATCATGTTCATGGAACATGAACTAGTAGTATGTTAAGTGTTAGAAATATAAAAGATGATGAAATCATCCACCATGAACTTGGAACTTGTGTAAACATAATTTTCCTTGCAAAATAAGACTCTAAACATGTAGATCTAAAGATCTACAAGTGGTTTTTCGGAAGAACCAAGCGGAAAATGCTAGTTTTGTTAAAACCCGGACCTTACATAAACTAAAAGCATTTTAGTGAATAAACAAGTGTGTAAACACTTGTGTCACAAGAAAAGTTTAACAAAGAAATATTTTTGCGAATCTTGACTAGAAGTTGTGAAACTTCATATTCTTTAAAAATAAAGTTTTTAAGAAACTAAAATTATTTTTAAAGATAACAAGACCTCAAATATGTTAGTAACTTACTACATATTTTTTTACAAACTTTCAAGTTCATAAGTTTGTGGTATATGCTTGTTTTGACAAGTTTGGAAAATAAAGATGGTGTTGTTGAGAAATTGGTTGTTGATGATTTTAAAAGAAAATAAACACATGTTTTGAAAACATGGGAAACCTCCATTTTTAGGGGAAACTCTGTCAAAATTTATACTTAGAAAAATATAAGTTTTTGAGAAACTTATTCCCTAAAAATGTATTTAAAAATACTACCAAGGTTTCCCTAATTTTTGGTGATAAGAAATGAGGATTTCTTCAAGAGTAAAATGGATATTAAGTATGTATATATTTTGAGAAAATATATATTATTTGATCACCAACTTTTGTGCTAAGTGTATATAGTATGTGTTATACGTGCTAGTGTATTAAGACTTAAAAATACACTAAATACTCATGAGGAGTATAAACATAAAAATACACATACAACATACAAGATACATAATTCGGGTGCAAAGTGCAAAACACGAGATACTTATATTAATTTTTGAGAAAATAATATAAGTAAGATACCTAGTTAAAAATATAAATTATTTTTAACACAAGAAAACAAATACAAAAGAGAGTGACTGTGCTTGTGTGACGCAAGTCTAGTGACTAACGTTAAGAAAACGCGTATAGGTCACGACGTTAATTAAGCAAATCCGGTGAAGTTTACGACGCAAGGAACGCAAAGTTGTGAGTTCATGCTCCCCCTTTTCTTTAACTGTTTTCAGTTTTTATAACTTCGGGGGTGAAGTACATGTATAAATATTACTATGTTTACAAATGGTATGATACTAAGAAGCACACTTGGTGAGGACGAGTACCAAGTGTGACGAGATATAAGAATACAAGAAGCACACTTGGTGAGGACGAGTACCAAGTGTGATGAGATATAAGAATACGAGAAGCGCACTTGGTGAGGACGAGTACCAAGCATGATGCGTTATGAGAAATGATACGAGAAATCGTGTCACGATTAGGGTACATAAGCACCATTAATCAACAATATACCTAGACCGTAGAACAAAAAGGTTAGATCTAACGGGTGCCGGGCAGCCACACTCTCGGTGAGGGCGAGTATCGAGTAGTGCTTTTGTGTCTCAGAATATGCCAACTAGAAAAATGCCTAAGGTTTGGTGACTTCCTATGTCGTGTCACATGTTAATGGCTTTGCAACCCATTAACAATCCTGATGCTTACAGGAATACTTTATTTACATAAAATTCATACCATACTAAAACTTGATTAATACTCGAAGTACGTGGGGTACTCAAGAAAACTAGAATTATACTTGAGTACGTGGGGTACTCAAGAAAACGGGAATTATACTTGAGTACGTGGGGTACTCAAGAAAAACTTGAATTATACATGGGTACGTGGTGTACACATGAATACTTGATTTATATATATGAAAACTTGATTTTACGTGACACAAACTATGTTTTCATACAAAGTATACAAACGTGAAATACAAAAACTGCATGAATTCACACCAACATTATGTTGATGTTTTTCCAAAACTCACATGTATTTCAGGTAACTAGGATGGATGTACGCGTGGTCTTACTCATGCTCGTGGATGTCGCCTTGCTTATCGTTAAATAAAGTTGTGACTTTTAAGACAATATGCTATCTCGTGTTGTAAACACTTGACATATATTTTCAGTAATGCAATGTTTGAAGTTATTTTTGAGCATGTAGTATGTTTACCTTTCGTATGCAATGAGAACCTTTCATGATCACACCTCGTGCTTCCGCCGCAGAAAGGGGTATGATAGCTGAACCAGATAATTATATGATAAGGGCAAATATAGAAACCCTTAATGCTGTAAATTTATAACAATGTGTCTTTTATGCAATTTGAATGACTCGCCAGTATTTCCCCGCTGATAAAAAATCTTTTTAAACATGTTTCAGGTGATCTGCTGTGATCCAGGAAAAAGTGCTATGTAGCATTACAAGCTTGAGAAAGTGGCTCAATAAAATAAATAAACATGTTTTTTTGTAAAACAGGGATTTCCCAGTGAAATCACCTTTATTGTAAATTATGCGTGTGATTCCCAAGTTGTATAATAAAATAATTGGGTATTTTCAAGTTTAAACGATCCTGTTAACACTTCCGCTGCCAAACTAAATACAATTACCATGGGTTTTCTGTCCCGCGGCCTCTGGACCGGGTCACACCGGGCTGGGGGTCGTGACAGCAGTGAACCAGCTAGACCGCTTCAACAACGTTGTCACCGGCCCACTACGAGCTGCCCTTTGCACTCGGCTTCGCTCCGTGCATGAATACAACATGGAATTTTACAGCACGTTCGTCTTTAAGACAAGAGCTGATCCATTCGATAACGATGGGGTAGAATTCCGTTGTGGGGGAACTAGGTACTCGATTTCGATCTCCCAGTTCGGGGCAATAGTTGGGTTGTACGCGGAAGAAGATGCTGGGGATGAAGAGAACACCGGCGGTCTACGTGAGATTCAAGAAAACCAACGCCAAGCTGTTTGGGCTCAACTAGGGGAAGGCAATTACAACCCAAGCCGAACTAAGAGCACACAATTGAGAGATCCTTTTTATCGCTACATTCACAGGGTCCTCACCTACTCTCTTAGCCAAAGACACGACAGTAGCGGTGTTGTAGGGTTACGGGATCTGGTAGTTCTCCACTGCATCCACAACTGTGTCAACCTTGATGTTCCATACTTGCTACTCTGAAACATGCACCTGAACCAGCTTGCTACTCCCCCGACACCTATCTTCTTTGGAGGGTGGATTTACCGCCTTTTCAAACACTTTGTTGATAGGATGCCAAGGTCTTTTCAAAAGAGCCCATGGTCGGGAAGGGTAGACATGGTCATTTGCCGCCCCATGAACTTGATTCATGAGGCAGAAGTCGGGATAATCAGTTTTCAAAGAGTTCAAGGGCATGCATGGAACCCGCAAGAAGCACTCGTCTTACACGCTCCACACATCCGTCCTCCTCCTCAGTACCATTAACAGCCCAGGGTGATCCGAGCCAATCCTCCTCACAAGGAGGCGGTTTTCCTAACTTTCAAAGCTTACATGATTTATTGTAGGAAAACCTTATGTGCACCAGGAACACCTACAATATGGCCAGCAACACATACGCCCGGGTCGGAGCAATAGAAAGAAACATATCCGACATGCAGGATGACATTGGGAACATCTGGGAGTATATGGCGGGCCACGGAGGAGGTGACGATGACGATGATGAAGATGAGGACATGGATTGAGCGGGAGGAGTAGAGGTAGCGGTTCATGGTTGGAGGTCCTACAGGTTAACCCCCTTTTATCACGAACAATTTCCGGCCTGTGTGCCGCTTGTTGAACAATTTACTTTCTTTAACTCTTTTTTATTTCTGCATTTCTTTTTTTCTTTTTTACTTATGGTTTGGATGATTAACATTGGTAAATTAGGATGTTTGTTATGATTGGTGTGGTGTTTATTAGTTAAACAGGTATATACAAGGCTTAGAGCA
>JARYGA010022241.1:0-25147 GCA_030545235.1 Helianthus tuberosus
ATATGTCTTTATTGGTGACCGTGTTAGAGTCGTATGGGAGTTTAGTTGCAGGAAGAATCGGAAATCCTATGTTGACAAAAGAGGATTATGATCAGATTGATGCTGAGGAGATGGAATTAATGGATATTAAGTGGTGTTTGGCTAGTGTGTTGAGAAGAGCTGAGAAGTTTAAACAGATTACGGGAAGAGATGATTTTCGTGATGCAAATGTTTCTACTTTAGGATTTGATAAATCTAAAGTTACTTGTTTTCGTTGCAGGGAAAAAGGGCATTTCAAGCGAGAATGCACAAACCGCGAAGCAAGTGGAGCTCAAAATCCATTCGGCAACAATGATTACTATCGTAAAGCGATTTATCATCAAGTTGCTCAACAGCCGTATCAACAATCACCACAAACTTCACATGCAAGGAAGGAGATTGAAGAACCAAAGAAAGTTTATCTAGTTAATCAAGAGGATGAAAGATTGCCAAAAGGTTTTAGATGGGAAAATATTGTCCGGATGAAGAGATCTTAAAGGCTAAAGCTTTTCTTGCTCACATTGTTGAAGATAGTGCTGATGATAATTCGTATTGGGCAGATAGTATGAAAGAGCATTTAAAATATCTAGCCGAAAGAGATGCTGAAAATGCTCGAGTGGCAAAGCAGAAGGTTAAAAAACAAGATGATAGTGAAGATGATTATTGGGCAGATAAAATGAAAGAGCACTTAAAATTTCTAGCCGTGAGAGATAAAGAAAGAATTAAAGATAAGAATGATGATGAAGAGGTCCGAGTGATAAAAGACAAAGAAATTCCAGCTTTCGAGATTAAAAAGAAAGCTGATGCAGAAAAGGTGTCTGAAGATTGTGAAAACTGTAAGACGATGAAGAAGCACAACAACGAGTTGATTCATAACATGAACATGCTGAAAGAATCGTATGATGTTTTAAACAAAGCCATGAATCAATATAACGAGTCAAGCAGTGAACAAGCTACAGCTATGAAGACACTCAATGGAGCATACATGATAAAGCAAGAAATGGTCAATTATTACATTGATATGTGTGCTGAGCTTGAACAAAAATTGGAAACTCAGAGGATAGATACTGAAAGAGTAAACAAGTTGTTGAAAAGTTACTCATGTTCTTCTTATGTGATTGACAAGATTTATCCTACAGTGGAAGGCATGAAGGCTTTTGATGAAGACACACCTGAAGTGAAGAAGTTCGAAACAAAAGAGGATACTAAAGTGAAGAATTCTGGTAAGAAACAAAGTGTTGGTTATAACAAGTGTCCACCTCCGCTTGAAAATGGATATTCTCCACGAAATCCAAATTCAGAAAAAGTTAAAAAGGCAACCAATTTACAGTGGGAATCTGAGCCTTCAGATAAATTGCCAGACAACATTGATGTTACTTTCACATCATCCGACACTGATCATGAGTCCGAGTTAATAAAGAAAGTGGCCGATCAGGTGTTGGATAAAGATGAAACGGAGGAGTCAAAGTCAGAGTCAAAGTCAAAGTCTGAGTCCGACACTTCAAGTTCAACAGTCAAAAAGGACAAAAGGGTTTACAATAAAGATTTTCTGTTATCACAAAATAATTTGAATGACGAAACATTCAAAGTAGCATATACTTTGAATGATTCTGACAAATTATATTCTGATGAAGAATTTCCAATAAGAGGTGTTAAAACTGAAATGATAAAAAAAGGTTTTCAAACTAACAGAAATTAATATTTCTGAAATAAAAGATGTAAATCTTTCTGGAAAACCTAAACATTACACCTCAAGAGTTCAACAAAGGTTAAACAAGAAAAAAGGTTACAGTTCTGGTTCAGGTTATCGAAAGAAACCAAACCATAACGGTAATTTTAAAAAGAAGGGATTAGGTTTTATTCCACCGAAAAAATCATAAAAATGAGAAAATTTATAAACCAAAAACTATTTTTGTTTCAGGAACATCATCTGAAGAAGAAAAAGAGCATTTGTTCAAGAAGCAGACAAACAAAGAATTCCTTGCAAAGAAGCAAGAGGGAATTAAGAAGGAAATTGCTCAGAAGAAGAAGGAGACAAGAACCTGTTTTCAATGCAAAACAGTTGGTCATATTGCCAGGAATTGTCCAAAGGCAATCCAAACAAAACAGGGGGTCTCTGAAAAACTAAAAGAAAAGATGGTTGAGAATGAATCACCAACCAAACAATTTAAAGTTTTCAAAAATTCAAAGTTTGAGGTTGGTGAGTGTTCAAAAAGTTTTTAAAGGAGAAAAATGATGCTTAACAACCAAAAGTGGGTTGTTAAGAAATCTGATGCTAGTTCTGGCGATGAATCTGACTCGTCAAAGTCAGAGGAGCCACAAGTTGAGATAAAAAGTGAGAATTCAGTTGCGCCATTGGATGTTGCAAATTTTCCACCATTGCGGGCTGAAAATTTAAAATCAAAAATTGGAAAAGTTGAAATTTCAAATCAATTTTTTCTGATAAGAAAGAATTTGATGTTGAAAAAGCCTTTAACCCCACAGTTAAAAATATTTTTGGAAAAATGATTGACGGGAAGGTCAAAGGGGTAAAGGAATTTTATGAAAAGAAAACGAGTAAACCAGATGAAGATGGTTCACCCCAGGTTAGTAACTGGGATAGAACCTATCATGACTAAAACTTTGGACTTGCCGGAGCTCCCAAGTTGGTAATCGTGGAGCAGGAATCGACATCTTTCTTTATAAATTCACATTAGTGAGATTTCGACCTACAAGTGGTAGTATTCCTGAAAATTGTCATATTTCAATTTACAAATGGTATGGTTGATAAGTGAACCGACAAGTGGTTGAAGAAAGAGGTTTTCACCTACAAGTGGTTAATTAAGGTCATTAAGTTGAACTTGATTTAACTTTCATTCTAGTGGTAATTGGAAAACAAAGTAATGATCATATCCCCGATTTTACAAGTAAAGTCAACAAAACTTATTTTTCGGAAAAACCATTTTGATTAAAACAAACTTAAGTGTTTTGAAATCATAATTGGAAAATAGTTTGTTGTCAGGGGGAGTTCAGATTGTTTATGCCAAGTGGATGGCGATTTGTAGCAATTCACAACAGTTGTCACTTTACTTGTATAGTTTGTTTTCAAATTTTCCCAGAAAATCAAAATTGAAACATATTTTGATTTTAGGTGGAGTAAAAATTTTTAGAAATTTCGAAAATTTGGAAAAATCCAAAAACATAAAAAATGAAAATGAGTTTTGTTGTGAAAAAGAGGAAATGATAGTACATCAGTGGACTATCACATCATGCTAAAGAATTGGAAAGTCAAATGGGATAAACGGTCTCACTGCTGATATGTCAGTAGGTTTTTATACATTCAGTAGATTGTTTTCGAGATGTAAACCTAAATTTCATAACTTACTTATTTCGTGGGGAACATCTCTCGGATATATAGGTAACCCCTAAAATCTTGTTTGAAGGGCTTTCTATTTCTGACATACTAGGTCTTTGTGCGTAATGATATCTGGGGTATTATACCAGGACTTCTGATTTTGCGGGAGCAATAGCCTAGTCCTCGTATAATACTTTACACTGCTCTAATCTTAAAGCCCGCCCTCAGCATAAAAAATGATGAAACATTGAAAAATGCTAATCATGTGCTGTTGAAGAAAATATCCTCTAAAGGGAACACACCGAAAGTCGAACCATCATCTCTCTGATTTTGCGGAAGCAGTAGCCTGAGCTCTCTTGGTCTCGCATTTAACCCCTTACAGATACCATTAGTGTACATTCACCAGTAAGACTGAATATATGAGTCTGGATACAGGAGTATATTCTGAGGTGGGACATGCAAATAAGTTTAAGTGCTTAAAACACTAATCTCGTATCTCGAAACACTTGAACTTTGTGGGAAAATTTAAGTGGATCAGTATACTGACAATCTAGGTGAATTGTTTAGAACTTTAAATGTTTAAAGCTTAACGGTGTTAGTGATTTGTCTCAAAAACTGATATGATCCTCTTACGCAAACTCACAAAAATATTGCTTGTTAATATTTCTTTATTGTTTTCAATTTTAAAACAAAAATCCAAAAAGATTGTGTTTTAGTATATTTTTTTTTTTTGAAAATACAAAAAGTTTTTTGACAACTGATGTTGTAAAGCTGATTTTCAAAATTCCAAGTGCTAAACATGATGAACAACAGGTTTTGGAAAGTTTGTTTAGAAATAAGAAAAATTATTCTTACATATGGTCATCTGAGATTTTAAATGTTAAAACATTTTGATGATATTTACAAGTGATGGTTTGAAATTGATTCTACAGGTGGTAAGCAGAAATTAAATTTGTCAAATTTTAAATTTGTGAAATTTATTTCTGGGTAGAGATTTGTGCAGGAAGAAGCAGCCAGGTTTCGACTCCTGAAAGATATACGAAAGCCAGATTCCGATTCCTGTGAACTTTTCTGAACCTGTGAAAGCATGAGGAGAGCCAGGAAACGTTTCTGAACCTGTGAAAGCTGCAAAGCGTGAGCAGAGTTTGAGCCAGGTCATGATCCTAGAACGAGAGCTATTCCAGACTGCGATCCCAGCTTATCGAAAGGGGGAGTCTGAAGATACAAGAGCCAGTTTCTGATTCTGGATCTATGATCAACATTCAAGGGGGAGTTTGAATGATAAAGAGCCAGATTTGAATCCTGATGTTCACGGAAGTTGTTGATGCTGAAGAACTTAATGAATCAAGAGATCTGATCAAGAGAAGAGAGAGACAGATTGAGATTTTGGAAGAGAGAGAGAGAGAAGAAGAGAAAGAGATTGATTGAGGATGCTTACAATGGAGAATACTTTGAAGAGAGCGAGAAGACTGATAAAGACTGAAGATGTGACACACCGAAGACTTCGTCAACATCCAAGGGGGAGTCTGTTGGTGCATATGTCTGTCGACTTCGTCTTGTATCAAGTCTTGTATTAGTTTAGATAGATCAAGGCATGATTTACGAGAAAAACGAGAAACATATAGATTTGAGCCATTTCCCACGAAATGGAAAAGATCATTTCGCACGAAATGGGAATGCCATTTCATACGAAATGACATTAGTCATTTCGTGTGAGTCTGTTCCGTGGGAAATGGGAAGTCTATAAATAGGTGCCTTGATGATTTCATTTGTAACGTTTTCGATTCCGGTAGCGAAGCTCTGCCGAAGTGTCTCCAGCATTGTAAAACGATCTGATATCAATACAAGAGACAGTTTAAGTGAATCTCAGTGCAAACCAGCTGAAATAACTTCGATACGTCTATTTCCGCCTTTCGTATTGGTCGAGATCTCTTCTGAACGACTCGTTTGGTCGTGCAAACGATCCTACATTAAGAGGTACAACCAGTGATTCATCGGCTAGACATTTCTTGAGATTAGATACATGAAATACATCATGTATTCCTGCCATTTCCTCTGGCAGTTGTAGCTGATAGGCTACATGTCCTATTCTTCTAATAATCTCAAAAGGTCCAATATACCTGGGACTCAACTTTCCTCTTTTGATGAATCTTACCACTCCTTTCCAAGGAGAGACTTTTAACAGTACTTGATCCCCTACTTGAAATTCCAATGGTTTCCGTCTGTTGTCAGCATAACTCTTTTGTCGATCACATGCTGCTTTCAGTCGTTCCTTGACTTGAATAATCTTGTCGGTTGTTTCTTGCACTATCTCAGGTCCAGATAGTTGTTTTTCCCCAATTTCTGCCCAACAGACTGGGGTTCGGCACTTTCGTCCATAAAGTGCTTCGAATGGGGCAGCATTGATACTTGTGTGATAACTATTATTATAAGAAAATTTTGTTAAAGGTAAGTGATCATCCCAATTACCTCCAAAGTCAATTACACAAGCTCTAAGCATATCTTCCATTGTCTGAATTGTCCTTTCGCTTTGTCCGTCCGTTTGAGGATGATAAGCTGTGCTTAGATTTAACTTGGTTCCCATGGCTTTTTGGAAACTTGTCCAAAAATGAGAGGTAAAATGGCTATGCCTATCAGAAACAATTAATAAAGGAATTCCATGTAAAGAAACAATTTCATTTACATATAGTTTAGCTAGTTGTTCTATATTGAAAGTTTCTTTCATTGGTAGGAAATGAGCTGACTTGGTTAGCCTATCTACAATCACCCAGATTGTATCATTACCTTTCTTTGTTTTGGGTAATTTAGTAACAAAATCCATTGTTATCAATTCCGATTTCCACACTGGCATTTCGAACTGTTGTAACAAACCTGAGGGTTTTTTATGTTCAGCTTTAACTTGTGAACAAGTTAAACATTTAGAAACATAGGTTGCTATGTCCTTTTTCATTCATATCCACCAAAAATTCTTTCTTAAATCCTGGTACATCTTATCATTTCCTGGGTGCATCGTATACTTAGACTTATGGGCTTCTTCTAATATACGGTGACGTAGGTTTCCTAATTTAGGTATCCATATTCTCTTTTCATGGAATCTCCAAATTCCATCTGTTCCTTGTTGTAATTCCTTAATCATACCTTTTAGCTTTTCAGCATCATCCTTGATTACTGATTCTTGTACCTTTTTAATTTGTTCATTTAAATCTACCTCTAGATTTAACTTAAGAGAATGTACCCATTTTGGCTTTTCATGATACTTTCGGCTTAAAGCATCAGCAACTACATTTGCCTTTCCTGCATGATACTGGATATCACAATCAAAATCACTAAGCATTTCCATCCAGCGTCTTTGTCTCATATCCAACTCCTTTTGCCCGAAGACATACCTTAAAATTTTATGATAAGTGAATATGGTAAACTTACTACCATAAAGGTAATGTCTCCAAATCTTAAGGGCAAAAATTATGGCTCCTAATTCTAGATCATGGGTTGAATAATTCTCTTCATGATTCTTAAGTTGCCTAGATGCATAGGCTATAACCTTTTGGCGTTGCATTAATACACATCCATAACCTAGTTTGGAAGCGTCACAATAGACTACAAAGTCTTCAGTTCCTTCTGGTAACGCTAGTATGGGTGTGTGGGTTAGTTTTTGCTTAAGAATTCTAAATGCTTCTTCTTGTTTTGGTCCCCATTTAAACTTAATGGATTTACAGGTTAACTTAGTTAAAGGAATGGATTTTCTAGAGAAATCTTGAATGAATCTTCTATAATAACCAGCCAATCCTAAGAAACTTCTAACCTCAGTTGGTGACTCAGGGGTCTTCCATTTGGTTATTGCCTCGATCTTGGTAGGATCCACATGAATTCCTTCATGATTAACTAAGTGTCCAAGAAACTGTACATGTTCTAACCAAAATTCGCACTTTGAAAACTTAGCATAAAGCTTTTCCTTTCTTAATAGACTTAAAAGTGCGTGCAAATGCTTTGCATGCTCCTCTTTACTTTTAGAATAGATAAGAATATCATCAATAAAGACAATTATGAATTTATCCAAATATGGTTTACATATTCGGTTCATCATGTCCATAAATGCGGCTGGGGCATTGGTTAAACCAAATGGCATGACTGTAAATTTATAATGACCATACCTTGTTCTAAATGCGGTTTTAGGAATGTCCTCTTCCTGTACCTTTAATTGAAGATATCCTGACCTTAAATCGATTTTAGAGAAAAATCGAGTTCCTTGCAATTGATCGAACAGCTCATCAATTCTCGGTAATGGGTACCGATTCTTAAAGGTGACTTTGTTCAATTCACGGTAGTCAATGCACATACGTATTGATCCGTCCTTCTTTTTAACGAATAAAATCGGTGCTCCCCATGGCGATGAGCTTGGCTGTATGAATCCTTTCTCCAACAATTCGTCTAATTGTTTCTTTAATTCCTGCATTTCTGCAGGTGCCAAACGGTAAGGTGCTTTGGCAATTGGTGCTGTTCCTGGTAATAGGTGAATTCTAAATTCGACTTCTCTGTCTGGCGGTAGTCCTGGCAATTCTTCTGGAAATACATATGAAAACTGAGACACTACTGGAATGTCTTTTAGTTCTTTTCCTTTAGTGTTAGTGATTATAGAAATCAAATACACCATAGACCCTTTTCTTATATAGCTTGCAGTTTTCATCATAGAGATGAATTTCGTGGATCTAGAGGGTTTATCTCCTTTAATTGTGATCTTTTCACCTCTTGGTGAATTTACTTGAATTGACTTTTGATTACATAAAATATGGCTTTATTGGCTATTAACCAATCCATTCCTAAAACGATATCAAATCCTGCCAGATTTATTGGGTAAAGGTTTGCAATAAACTTTTGATTTAAAAATTCTATTCTTGCTCCACGCAAGATTTTAGAAATCCTAATCGTTTCTCCATTTGTTGTCTCTACTAGACATTCTTGTGGTAGTTTAGTTAATGACTGATTTAGAAGTTTGCAAAATGAAGTATTAATAAAACTTTGGTTTGCACCAGAGTCAAATAATACTTTAGCAAAAACATCATTAACTAAAAACGTACCGGCTATCACATCTGGAATCATCTTAGCTTCATCTGCAGTCAGAACGAATGCTCTATCATTTTTAGTGTTCTTGTTATTTGTAGCTGGAGCTAATTTTGGACAATTTGGCTTCATATGACCTTATTCTCCACAGTTGTAGCATATCCTGCTGTTGGCTTTCCTCCTGCAGTCTTCTTCCCTGTGTCCTGATATTTTGCAGAAATTGCAATATATAGAGCATCTTCCAGAATGCTTCCTTTTGCAATACTTGCAATAAGGTGCAGATGTAGAACCTATATTTTTCCCACGGTTGGAATTTCCAGATCGGAATTCTTGGGTAACTCTTTGAGCTATGTTTCTTCTCTGATCTTCTTCTCTAGTACGAATTAATTCATCTGTCAAGGTGTTTGCTAGTTCTACAGCTTCTTCTATAGTTTGAGGTCTAGCTGCCTTGACTACATGTCTAATCTCTCCAATTAATCCCCAAATATAACGGGAGATTGATACTGGTTCAGGTGATGCCAGGGTTGGTACTATTCTAGCATATTCAAAGAATGTAGTAGTATAACCCTTACTATCTACCCCGGTCATCCTAAGGTTCAGAAACTTATTTGCTATCTGTTCCCTTTCATTGGGAGGGAAGAATTTCCTTTCTACCATATTCTTAAATTCCTCCCATTCCATGTTGTATACCCTATCACTTCCTCTTGACTGGAGGATAGTGTTCCACCATTCTAAGGCTGAGTTTTTAAATAAATTAGAAGCAAACATTATCTTGTCTTCTTCAGCACACTTGCTTATTTTCAGAACAGCCTCAGTCTTTTCTATCCAGCGCAGAGTTGCAATGGGTCCTTCATTGCCCGTGAATTCTGTTGGATTGCAGGACCAAAATTCTTTATAAGAACAACCATAAGACATGGTTCTTCTTCTTTTGGGAATGGGCACTTGAAGTACAGGTCCATTATTCACGCTGTGTTCTGGTTCAGTTGGTCGCTTACTGCTATGCTTACTTTTATTTTCCGCATCCTTAACAGTTTGAAGAATATATGGCATTGCATCTATAATTCCTTGTGGCACTATGTGTTGGATGGCACTATTATCCATTTTGTTTCCATTGTTATTGATGCTCGGATTCTCATTAGCCAAGTTAATGTTACTCTGGTTATCGTTATTCAGATTTTCTTGATTTCCTTCGTCGGCCATCTGAATTTTAAACAGTTACCACGTATTAATATCACAAAATAATATTTAATATAGTCAATCACATGACACGCATTTTGGTCAAAAGCGTCGATCATTGTGACTTTACTCTATTCATATAATATGCATCTGTTACACACCAGTACTGAAATTAAAATTACAATACCGACTAAAATTTAAAGTTACACTACTAGTAATAGGCATCCGTACTTTTTTTTTCATACTCATACACACATATTATATTATTTTATTATAAATATTATTATTACTACCGTTTCCACCATCACATTCATGGATATGGATTCATCCAGAAATCCATATTGCGCTCGTCGTACTTCCAGACGAGTCGCTCTCCCACCTGTCGCATTCTTTCACTACTCTCTAAAATTTCCTCACCAAATGTCCTAAGTTCTTGTACATTGTTTGCACTCATTGGGGGTGCAGGTTCTATGACTGGGTTCGGAATCTGGGGTGCGGGTTCCAGGTATGGAGGTATAGGGGCCTGGTATGGGTAAGGATTTTCTAGAATCTCTCTAATGAACACATCACTATCATAATAGGGATCTAGAGGGTCCAACCCTGGGTAGGCTCCTAGGTTTGGCATTGGTATGTCTTCGTGTATTGGGTAACGTTGCACATAGTCCCTATTGTCTTCCCACCATGGGTCGCAGTTTAGGTCTAATGGATTTGGTGCTGGTACCCTAGGTATTTCCTCCGGGTTGAAATCATGCATTTCTACTTGATTTTCAGGGTTTTCTATCTCCATCGGTTGGTCAGGAATTGGTGGTTATGGTTGGGGTGCTATCATTTGTTCCAGGTTAGGGTCAGCTGCTGTGGTTGCTAGGATGTGGATGTTGGCTATACCCCTATTAATCATTTCCTGGGTATAGGCATCGGTTTCTCTTTTGGCTACTGCTAGTGCTCTCTAGTCTTGTAACTTTTTCATACGCTTCCTACGCTCATGTGCCCCTCGACTGAACCATTCTCTCTTTTTCTGAGGGAATGGCTCCTCGGACTGAGCTTTAAACACGAGTATTCCTTCTTCCGTATCAGCAGAGTACCCTGAGAGGGCATGCTGAGAAGAGGTACCTTCGCTTCTAGGCGAACCAGACAATTAACGGTACGCGTCAGATGGTCCTTGGTCGCACATACTGTAAACTAACAAATAGTCAAATAACACATAACAAGAAATACAATTATGCACGTATTCCCGTAATTTATTTCCTAACAATTTAAATTTTGATGTCAGCAGAACGCTTTTGTGTCTGAATTAGTGGCTTAGCTCTGATACCACCTTCTGTCGCAACCCCCCCCCCCTATCTGTCCCGGGAATGAGCGGCCGCGAACTCAGTGTTGGGGGTATCGGTGTTTATTAATTTGGCAGCGGAATTTACATCAGGACCGTAGTTAGGAAATATTTTATCAGAGTAAAACACCACATTTTATATAAATAAACATATTGGGATAAAACCCAAGTTTTTATTACAAACTGATTTATAGGGATAAATCCCATTTTATTTGAAAAAACGCCTTCTATATTTAGGTAACTTTTATAGCCACTTTTCCAAGCCTTCAGTGCTGTCCAACTGGCTTCTAATTGGCTTTCACATTGTGTTACCTAAAACGCGTTTTAAAAACATTTGTCAGTGGGAAATACTGGTGAGTGAATCCCAGTGTAATCAAGAAACATTAATTTAATTTAAACAGTATTGAGAGCGATTATAATGTTTATATCTACCCAATTACTCATTCAGTACTGTCAATCCTGACTGGTGGGTCATATTACACATTGGCTAACTCTTCGTCCAATGGTAGCGTGTCTAACATTTTGTATACAAAATCCCAACATAGCAGCAATAATTGTAGAATTACAAAGACTCAATCACTGCTAAATTGCATTGTCAAATAGTTAAGGTTTTGTAAAAACTGTTTACAAAAAGGAGATTACTCACATTGCTGTCTTAGGTTTTCAGTAAGGGTTCCTTGGGAATTATCTATAAATTACAAAAATGCACACGTGTTAGTATAATAACCCATTTTAACATTAGTAATACCCTCCCTGAGACGGCATTCCAACGACTTCGTCGGGCAGAACCACGACAGCCGTTACGGAACCCTAGATCAATCGGGCAGAGTATCTAATACGTATCCAAGGGTTATGATACTTACAACACAGCAGAACTTCATTATTTAGGGGGGTTATTTTGCCCGACTATAATGCCTACTATATGAAAATTTGAGAGAAAGATCGAAAAATTGAGCGACGAAAATGAACTGCAAAGCTCCAACTTTATAGGGCTGGTCGGGCTTATCGTCGCGCCCCGTGACGGAAATCAGGAAGGGCCTTTGCGGCCCTCGACTAGGGTGCCCGCGACTAGGGTGTGTGGGGCCTAGCTTTGCGTCATCACCACTCTAGCCTCGCCATGTGTTGCCACGTGGCCAGCCTCGTCGCGGCCCGCGTTGACTAAGGACAAGGCGTCGCGGCGTAATTATTTTTGTTTTTGTTTTATTTTTAATGATAAATTATATTTTGAGCTTGGTTTTCACATACGGGGTGTATTTAAAGACATATAGGGATATTCTTATATATTTTAGGGTGTTGAAAAATTTATGAGGGTGTCGGTTTTCTTTAGGGTTGTTATATTCTTTATTTAATTTTTCGTGAAAAGCAGTTCAAGACGATTACCAGTATGTTTGCCTACTTTAACAAAAAGCATGAGCAATTCAAGTACCATTACCGTATGATACATTAAGGTAATTTTATTACTGATATACTTGTGTGTCACACTTTAGGATGTACCCCCACGATCAAGGTATGCACAAAGATTCATCGTAGTAGGTGAGTATACTGAATTCATCCGTTTTGTTTTTCAACGTTTAGATAATTGGTGATCAGGTCAATACTTCTGTACACCAAAGAGACCAAAATATCTAACGAGGGCTAAGACACATACCATTTTTGGTACGATTTATGCTTTTTGCACATTTGAATGACTCTCTAAGAGAGCTTCTTCATTTTCAGGGTTTTGGCATTTATAGCTCTTTTAAGATATCCTGGTTGTGCCTAGGTCAGCATGTATCTGGATGCAGCAGAAGGACAACCCTGATACCCCCGGATGAAATAACAGTATAAAGACCCAAAACCTCAGATTTTGGCAATCTATCAATGCAAGAATTAAGGTCATTAAACCATACACCACTGATGTATTCCCCACTCATACACAGTTGTATTTAGGTTTATATCACATTGGTAAGTTGATTATTTCATGCTTTTTGCCTACTGGTACATCATATGATGAAGCTGCTATCATACTTAAGCTTTTTAATTCAGTTTCAGTGTGACAGTCTAACTTGCTGATGTACTATCATTTCTTCTTTTTCACACAATGAAATCTCTTTTTTTTTATGTTTTTTTTTTTCATTTTTCAATATTTTTTTGGATTTTTAAAATATTTTTAATTTATAACTCACTCCCCCCTAAACCCACGCACTATCTAAACTCTTTTTGGCTTAAGGTGATGTCTCCCCTAAATTTTTGTTTTTATGGAGTAAGTTTTAAAAACAGAAATTTACAAACACAAACAGACTCCCATTTTAATCTGACAATAAGTTTTTCACCAATAAATCATCAATCAATCACTAAAGTAAATAGTTCGTTACCCATGTTAACCTACTATTCACCTCAGATGCTTTACAGGAACAACCACTGTCGAACACATCAACAGTCCTTCTTGGTCATCCTACACACACTCAATAACTCAGTTAGACTTAACAACCCAAACCTGACCGGTTTTGGGTCGACCATGTAAATCCGTATAAGATGCTTCCAACCAATATCCATCACACCTTACTGGTGTCTTTGATGTTTTACCTGTTGTTGAACAAGATTTATAACTTCCACTAGGTCTTTGATCATAAGAGTTCCAATAAACTCTCGGATTTTACGACCTTTGAAAATTATTATCTCGAAACCTTCTTCTCCCATTATCATACCATGAATTTTGAAAAAAATTTGGATGTTGTTGAACATTCGAGTTACTAAAACCCCTATGTTCGTTTCTTCTTTGAAAATTTCGATTACCGTTAGTATGGTATCGATTTTGATATCCAAAATTTCTATTTTGATTTTGAAACCGATTTGATTTACCATTAAAATGACTAAATTGTGTAAAATTGCTTCTTGGTCTATCAAATCGTCCTGATGATGAAGTCTTTGATTGAAATCTACGTTGATTATATTGACAATGTTGTTGAACATTATTATTCAAACCAACCCTATTCCCTTCCTTAACTTCATCAACTTTTTGCTTATTTTTCTTTAAAGGACAACAGCTCGCCACATGCCCTTTAGTGTGATATTTAAAACAAGATTTTGTCTTATAAATTCTCTTTTTGTTAAATCTCTTTTTAAATGTTTTCTTATTTTCGTCTTCAGTATCCTCATCCGATTTATGAGGGGTACTGTTAGACCCTATAGATTCTTTCAAAGAAACTGGACTATTTGGCAAGTCCACAGCTATCGGATCCACTACCTCTTGTGCAGTGGGAACAAGATTTATTAGCTCATTCTCATCAGGCAGAAAAGAGTAGTCTTGATCCTTAGAAGATGAAGCTTTACTAAACCCCACTCCCGTTCTATCATTACTCCTTTTCAACCCTTTTTGAATGTGAGTCCTGACTAATGAAGAATTTCCAAATTTGTCTAACTTACCCTGAAGTTCTACAATTTTGGCTTGTGCATCAGCCAATTCTGTGCACTTTTCAGAAAATTCATTAGTCTTATCCTTCACAGTTTCACGAGCCAAATCAATGATCTGTAACAGTTCATTGACTTTGCTTGTTAAACTGCTGACTTCTTGTTCATTTGATTTGAGTTCATTTAAACAATTTGACTCTCTTTTAATCAAAAGAACATTTGACTCTTTTTATTTTTCCAATTCAGCTAACAGAATTTTGTTTTGCTCCGATAGTCTGTTAACCTTACCTTGTAGTTCAGTGCAATTATGACACGTATGACTTACAGGTTCTGATGTTACCTTCACCTCTGTTGTAAGTTCATTCACACCATTCATGCACTTTAAAACTTCTGCAGCCTTATTCTCAACATTCTCCTCATCTGCTTTCTTCTTCTCTTCTACACTTTGTTTAGATGAACTCTGGTAACGTTTTTCTAAAGCTTCCCATAGATCTCTAGAAGTCCCATAGTGCTTGATGGTATATTTAATTCCCTCAGGCAAGGACATCTTGATCACTGCTAAAGCTTTTTTCTCAGCATCAACCATAAGTTTCTCAGATTCATCCATCTTGTCATAAGAAATAACTTTAACCCTTCCTTCCACACGACGTGTAGGAGCAACATATCCATCAATCATACAACACCACATTCTAAAATCCTCACTTTTCACAACCGATTCAAACTCCTCCTTCCAAACAGAATATTCTTTGACGTTTCTCAGCTTTGGCCAATTCTTAACAGTCTCACTGAACTTATCCATTCTGACCATCTTTAAACACGTTTTACCGTAACCGTACCGATAAAAACCGTACAAAATTTTTCCGAAAACTGTTTTTACCAAATTATACCGTTAGAATCTCCTCGAAAAAACGAATCCAAAGATATACAATGTCGAAAACCAACGAATCCAACCGTGCAAACGGTTTGTCGAGATGAGCTACGGATCACTTTCTATTTTCAAAAAACGTTAAATACTCTATACGTATCTAATTACTCCAACAAAATAAATACTCCACCTTTTAATTCCTCTAGACAATTTCGCTGGAAAACCAAGTTAATTTCGCTGGTTCACGCTAATTATGCAGGTTAACCAAGTTAAATATGCTAATAGAGTAATTATAAATATGCTGGTAGAGTAATTATAATTATGCTGGTTAATTATGCTAGCTGATCAAATTCGTTGGTTAATTATGCTAGCTGATCAAATTCGCTGGTTAATTATGCTAGATGATCAAATTCTCCAGTTAATTTCGCTGGTTATTAAGTTCGCCGGTTAATTTCGCTGAACGACGTCTAGTAACTTCGCCGATCACCGTAATAATGTCGCTGAGGACAATTACATGGTTACCAAAGTCGCCTTTGGATTTAATTTCACCGGTCACCGAGTTGCTAGGTCACGAATTCGCTGGCCTGTCAGCATAGATGTTAAATTTGCTGCGAAATTGTTAATTATTCTAGTAAATTATGGAAACTCAATCTGATCGAATTTTCTGTAGATTTTCCAGATTTTTTCAATACTTTCCTACAGAATCGAAACAACAAAATATCAGTAATTTTCGAAAATCAATGAAGAACACGAAGAACAGTCTTCGAATTCCAACCAAATATTCTTCAAAAATCAACCAAAATTGTCCCGAAAACCTGCAAATCGGCAAAACTCAAAACACAGTAAGATCAAGACAACCAATTCTGTTTAAAACCAATTTCGAAAATATCTCAAAACCAAAAAGAATTTAAAAACCCTAATTCAGGTTTTAAAATTTTCAAAATTTATTCCAATTTTCCACCCGAATCTGCAGTCTGCAATTCTGAACCGAGCTTCTTCAAGAGCCTTAAGCTCTGATACCAATTGTAGGTCCCCTGTTCGTACGGATCGTCACAGAATTGTCAATCCAATCAAGAGTGCGGAATCCTCTTGATCAGAATATCACAGAATTTAGTAGAAACAGAAATTCACAATCAAACCAGGTTTCTATTGATTATCAATTACAAGAATTACAATCAATCAAAACCCTAACACACTCAAATTCGTCCAAGGCTGTAAATGCTCTCACGAAATTCTCACAAACGCTATTTTGGCTGATTAACCTAAAACCTAAAGCAAAGCCTTGTTTATATAACACAAGGTTGCAACATTAGGCTAGGGTTTACTACATGGGCTTGGCCCAATTCGTCCCCCATCACCCAATGTGGGTTTTGTTTAGCCAACACTCTATTATTCAACTAATACAAAGCTAAACCCGCTAACTGTTCTAAGGATCTACCTTTGGCCCATATACATTCTAACATATAATAAAGATGTTCATTCCAGACTATAGTACCCCCAAGATAATCGGACTTGGGTCAATATATTTAGACTTGCGACTTTTTGCCAAATATAGTCTTTTTGATTGGAAGCTAGCAATAAGGTAAATACTCTTGACTTATTTTAGTGTAAACTTGGGATGGTAAATATGCCTCTTGGGACGGTTATTACACAAGTAAGTCTCCTATGATTGCGTAAAAGTGTATGAAGACGGTTTTATTTCGTTTACTTGATAATTACTTTTATTGGGTGTTATTGATACCTTGTCTGGACAACCCAATGGGTTAATCAAGTATATAATCTCGTAACAAGAAATATCCCAAGATATATTTAAAGGATTACCTATGGGTTATCTATATGTATAAAACTCTTTTTGAAAACTATTTTTCCAAAGAGTCAGTTAATTGTATTTACCAGCTTTGGATGACGTATTTTCAAAAGATTGAACAGCAGGTACCGAACCTTATTATAGGATGGGATTACGGGTCGGCTAGAATGAAGGCTAAGGAATTTGCACTCCTGATGCTTAGGCCTATGATGTCTAAAGCTCTATTTATTTGGATCCTGCATGTGGGCTTGTATCGAACGCTTGTAATACTTTTATACATTCAAGCTTTATTTTAATAATTTAATTCCAATACTTCTGCTGCGTAATATTATATTGTGATAACTGTTATCCAGCTGTCACGATTGTACCCATCCGGGCCCACCGGAAATCGGGTTGTGACAAGTTGGTATCAGAGCCACAGTTTGAGTGAATTAGACACTAGCCCTTAGTGTCTAATCTCAAATATCACAAATGCAGATTCCTTTAGAAACTCCGAGTCTAGACCTAAATATAAGACTACTCTTAATCTATATAGTAGTTATTGATTTTATACCGCCAATATGTCGCGGACCAGATGAAGAAACAATAATAGGTCACGGACTCGAGGATCTCTACCATTGAGTAGTTTGAAATTCCATATGGTGAACTACATATGTTTTGGAGACGATGACTTCGATACGAGGATGATAAACCTCGCCACCTAATGAAATATCTTTTGATATTCTTGTGATATCTTAATATCATTTATCCAAAGTCTATCATATTCGATAGACGTTCTGGTGATATCTCACCAGCTGATTGAAACAGCAACAATTATGGAAAGCCGTATTATGGCAAAAACATATATCCACTTTCCATCAAATTTCTATTCTTTGATACAAATATTCTCTCATTCTAGAGAATAAGCAGAAAAAGGAATCACTACTTCTGATTCATGCTTAAAGCATATAATTTCGAGTCTTCAAGCTCGATTAATTCAAACCCATCTGGGTATATATATTATATTATATAAATTTGGCAACTCTCGCCAGCAACTTCTCCAACTAGAGTACGACAATGATTTTTATTTCATTAAACTTTAATAACTACGAATGCCAAACTTAGTTTGATAGAAGCGCCATATAATAATTGGCAGTATCTTAGTGTGTCCCATAGATTGCTTTCATGCCTGGCCAGTATGACGGTTTAATGCATGGAACCACTAAGATCTCCTGAAGGTCATATTTTACTGATATCGGCTAATAGTAAGCATCTAATATAATTTGGCGATATTACTCCCATAATAAGAATCATTGATTTTATGGAGCCATTTTATGATATTTCCTTCATATGATATGAAGGTCACATTTATTGCTCCTAACGTATCAAACAGATCTCTTGATTGCGCAATAGACAAGGCCAAAAGCACATGTTCCCACCAATGAGTGGTTGAAAAAGTGCAAAATGCTCGTCCAATTATGAGACGACATATCCCCAATTCTCCCCATAAGGAGAGGGGTATATATATATATATATATATATATATATATATATATATATATATATATACAGTGTACTCTATTGAGCTGTATCATATACGCTGTACTTTAATGAGGCGTATCCCCAATTCTCCCGATAAGGAGAGGAGTATAAATTTAAACGGTGTACTTTATTGAGCTGTACCAGATACAATGTACTTTATTGAGCTGTATCATATACGCTGTACTTTATTGAGGCGTATTCCCGAATATCCCATGTGGAGAAAGGGTATATTATAAACGGTGTACTTTATTGAGCCGTATCATATACAGTGTACTTTATTAAGCTGTATTGTATACGCTGTACTTTATTGAGGCGTATTCCTGAATATCCCATGTGGAGAAAGGGTATATATTTAAACGGTGTACTTTATTGAGCCGTATCGTATACACTGCACTATATTGAGGTGTATACCAAATCTCCAACTAAGGAGAAGTGCATATAATTAAAACGTCTAAAAAGACGTATGCTGGAAACTCCAATAAAGGAGAAGGACTAAAAGTGCCAACTCTATTGGGTAAAGACAAATTAGTCAAAGGACCGCTAGCAATCAAGCAAATAAATCTCTTTTGATTTTACTCGGTCTACTAGTTCTTATGTAATTAACACTAGTAAATAAGAACATGATACAAGACTCTGTCTCAAATTTCTCACCAATGGTAGTGCTTAAAAAGGGTGATAGAAATGGAAAACTGATTCCCTCACACCCGTATCATCTTAAAATATTTAAGTGATTCTCGTCCAATTAGGGGAAGACACTCATCTAAGATCTCCAACTAATTCCCAAATGTGTGGAAATGAGATAGAATGTTCATCCATCCATGATGCTAATCATCCCCAAATCTCCCAATGTGGAGAAGGATATATTTAAAACGGTGACTGTATTGAGCCGTATCATATACGATGTACTATATTGAGGCGTATCCCCAAATATCTCAATGTGGAGAAAGGGCATGTATTTAAACGGTGACTGTAACGAGCCGTATCATATACGCTGACTGTATTGAGGCGTATTCCTGAATCTCCCCATAAGGAGAAAGGGTATATTTATAAACGGTGTACTTTATTGAGCTGTATCATACAGTGTACTTTATTGAGCTGTATTATATACGTCGTACTTTATTGAGGTGTATTCCCAATTATCCCTATGTGGATAGGGACATATATTTAAACGTCAATTGCGACGTATTCCCAATTATCCCAATGTGGATAGGGATATATATTTAAACGTTAATTGCGACGTATTCCCAGATCTTCCAATATGGAGAGGGACTTATATTTTCAACGTCAACTGAGACACATCTCCAAATGAAGAGAAATATTCATATTCAATACGTTGACTAAAACGTATCATTAAATCTCTAATTAAATTTCCAACTGTGTGGAAAGGAGAAAATCTTTGTCAACTTTGTGACGATATTCGTTCCAAATCTCTGAAAATTCCCAACTATGTGGAAGGAGAGGAATCATAATAATGCTTTGTCAGTTAAAACAAAGACACTTGTGACCTTTATGGTCCCCTGTCTAAGGTAATGAGCTATGCTCAAGCCTAATAGTTTATATAATCAATACGATCATGACTAATATCATCTAATACGATGAACATATCATTTAACATCCTTAGTGATGTTTTGCCTACGGGCTATACCATATTGTCTATTTGAGATAATGACATTGTGATCTCTATGATCCCTGTCCAAGGTAGTGAGCTATGCTCAAGCCTAATAGTCTATATGATCGATGCAATCATGACTAAAATCATCAATATGATGATTGAATTTAACATCCTTAATGATGTTTTGCCTACGGGCTATAATATATTGTCTATTTGTGAAAAAGACAATTGTAATCTTTATGATTCCTTGCCCAAGGGGGTGAGCTATGCCCAAATCTCATAGTCTATATGATCTGTGCGATCCTGAATAATATCATCAGTATGATGATCACAATATTAACATCCCTAGTGATGAAGTGCCTACGGGCTATACTTTACTCTATTGTCGATAAGACAATAACGGTAGTGACCTTTATGGTCCCCTGTACAAAATGGTGGGTTATACCCAAACCTAATAGTCTATACGATCTACGCGATGATGACTAATATCATCAACATGATAATCATACTTAACATCCCTAGTGATGTTTCGTCTACAAACTATATTATATCGTCCATTTCAGACAATGACAGTTGTGACCATTATGGTTCCCTGTCCAAAGCGGAGGGCTATGCCCAAGTCTCGCAGTCTATACGATCAAGTGCGATCATGACTGATATCATCAGTGAGATGACCATTAGTTTAACATCCTTTGTGATGTCAAACGAATCACCTACGGGCCATATTATATCGTCAATTGTGGCGACAGTAGTGGTCTACGACCCCTTATTCAAAGGTAATGAACTATGTTCAAACCTTAAAGCCCTTTTGATCAAATGAGATCGCGGCTTATATATATATATATATATATATATATATATATATATATATATCTTTCACAGCCTTTGTGACAGGCCCTTGTGCCATGTCTTTCATGTCCTTCGTGACAAGCCCATGTGCTATATTTAAATATCCCTTGTGACAAGCCGGTGAGTTATACGGCTAAGTCCATTACCAATTATGGTAAGCGGGGCTAGTGAAATTGATATATAAACATATAGACCTCTAAGATCTAATGCAAATAAATTGATTTGCTATTTAGTTCTCGAAGTATTACTGATGGCTTTATTATCTTTCAGATAAACTTATGGCGAGCCTAAGTATTGGCAAAGTAAGAAAGAAAAACGGTGGTGACGATTTAGAGCACTAGAACCGTAATGACGAAGAGAATCGTCTTCGATCCGTAGTTGCCGATGAAGTCGGTATAGCCCTGGCTGGATTTAAGGCCACATTTAAAGGGCCAGAGCCATCAGTACAGAAAGAGAACTCCATTACTAAACCTCGATCTAATACACATAAGACAGAAAAATCTCATTGCTCCTCAAGTAAAAGTTAGTAGAGTACCAAGGGTATCAAGAAAACTGAGTCTCATGACTCTAAGAAAGGGTGTACCTACAAGTACTTTGTTTCTTGTAAACCCCGTGACTTTACGGGTGAGATTGGAGCTATTGATGCTCTAAAATGGCTGGATGAAATGGAAACCGTTGTTGATATAAGCGGTTGTGCTGCCAAGGACACTGTTAAATTCGTGTCCCAATCCTTCAAGGAGGATGCTCTGACTTGGTGGAAGGCACTAATCCAATCCACTGGCAAGGTTGAAATGTACAACCTTAGTTAGTCAAAGTTTGTGGAACTGATCCGTGAGACTTATTGCCCACCTCACGAGGTGGAGAAAGTTGAAACTGACTTTCAAAAGATGACCATGAAAGGCCTCGAGTGTCGAGCCTATTTTTCTGATTACAACTCGTTATCAAGACTCGTTCCATACTTAATTACCCCCGAGTCTAAGCGCATTGCATGATTTATAGGAGGACTAGCTCCAGAAATCAAGGGGATGGTTAAATCCTCCAAACCTGCTACTTATAGATCCGCTGTGGATCTAGCTCTTTCTCTCACTGAAGATGAAATAAGAGCAAGGGCGACTAAAGCCGAGGAGGATCATAAGCGAAAGCGTGATAATACCCCAAGTAAAGATTTCAAAAAGGGTAAGACTGGTTCGAATTATAACCAGTCCAAGCCGAATGAGGCAAAACGCAAATGTAAAACCTGCGGGAAGCGACACTTTGGAAAATATCTCCGTGAGCAAAACAAGGGTTGTGGCATCTATAAAGAGTTGGACCACAAGTCCCATGACTGCAAAGACTTGAAAGACGCCACCTGCTATGGATGTGGCGAGAAAGGGCATATAAAGACCCGATGCCCAAAGAGGGTGACTGACGGGAAGAACAAGGCCACTAATGGCAAGAAAGGCAATGATTGAGCCTTCCTATCTGCTGCAGTAGAAGCAGTTCAAGACATATCTTTACGTATCTGTTTCTCTTAAATGATCTAATTATTAGAAACTTGATTTAAACTCTGGAGCTAGTTAAAGCTTCATCAATTGTAAATTTAATAAAACTTTAAATCTGCCTTTTCGAGGTTTAAATATCATTTATAAAATCAAGTTACCAATCTAGATGGTTTCACATATGATATATCCTTCACAATTAATCTGTCTTTGATAATCTATTTATTTTTAAATCCTGCGGGATTCGATATGTTCTTAGACATGGATTGGTTAATCTGAAAAACCAAATTCACCTTGTCTATAGTTAGAAACTTATCGAAAATTAAAATCCCCATCTGGTGATATATTCACCATCCGTGGAAGACCAACACTATGGATTGTCCGAGGAAGCTTCTATGCTTGAGGCATCCAAGTGATCGAAAGAAGGATGTGTTATCTACATAACACAAGTAAATCCTGACGAATTAAAGTCGAGAGCTGAAGACCATTGTGTGGATGGACATGTGAAGTCTGTAGCCACCCATGAAGCTTAATGTTAGAATGTTCGTCAATAAGACGAACATAGTAAACCATTTTTGGTTAGCATCATTGAATTGGAAATCCCACATAGAGTTAGGAAATGGTAACAACGGATCTAATCTTCCAGTTACCTAAAATGAATCGCGGAATGACGAGACGTAAAATTTCGGACGACGAACTTACTAAGTCGATGCTTCTTGTCAATAAAGGAAAATTTAAAATTCCGACAAGTTAAGCTGTATAAAGACAACATCGATTCTCCTTATAGAGCACCGTTGTCTGAAGTATCGAATAATGATACTAAATAAACTCTTATCTCTGGAAAATTCTAGCATAATGTTCAGTTGATGAGCACTAGTCATGCTTCTCCATGACATTTAAACATAAGTATAAGGTTTATTGAAAAACCTTGTCCATAATGGACCATGAGAATTTAAGAGTTCGAGTTTACCTCGTAAATGTGAATGGGATTCCCTTTGTGGCCCAGGATACTCTTGAGAGGTTGGAACCTCCTACTATATGGAATTAACCGTATTGCTCTAAGAAAATCTCGAGGTCGAGATTTTTTTTAAGGGGGTGAGGATGTAACACCTCGTAAAATCGTGTCCAATCATGTGTTGACACGTATCCCTAATCCTAATTAAGTCAAACGTTGACTAGGAGGGACTATTTTTGCCAAACAATTTTCAATATAGAAGGACTAAAAGTGTCAACATGCTTAAACTAAGCCTCTGAGTGACCTTATACGGTATTCGTATTCTTTTAATAAGCCACTTGTTGGATAAACGAAACCGTTTGCAATATAATTCAAAAGTTGTGCATCGAAAGGTTAAAAGTGTCAACATGTTAATTCTTACCTCTGAGTGACCTTTTAATGAAACAGGCGCTTCATAATATTCGTTCATACTCTCGAGAAGCCTATGATGGCCGTTTGGGGCTTTAATGCCGTTAAATAATAAAACGCACAAGTTTGTGCGTTAGAAGGGTTTAAAGTGTCAATATGTTAATTCTTACCTCTGAATGACCTTTTAACGAACCTGAGCATCGTGATGCTCGGTTACACCCTTGAGAATGCCTGACATGGATTATGTAAGGCTTTGGTGTCGTTAAATGATAGTACACACAACTTCGTGTGTTAAAAGGGTTAAAATCGTTAACAAGAGGAACTAGTGTCTACAGGTGATCTTTTAACGAACCCGAAGCCTAACGGTGTTTGTTATATTTCCTCGATCACCTAAAACCTAATTTGAAGTGGCTTAGAGGGGCTTAATATGTCAAAAATGAAAGTTATAAGGTTAAGGGGCCAAAATGTCAAGTTTTAAAACTTGATTGCTGAAACCCTGAGGGGTCGCGCTGCGCGACGCCCTCCCCCTCACACGGTCGCGCGACGCGACGGGGTCATCTGGGCAGAATGTATGTGCAGATGTCCTTCTTCCTTGTTCACCACACAAACCAGTCCATACTCACATAAATCAATACTAGGGACTTGTTAATGGTTTATAAAAACTAGTTTACACATGTTACAATCCTATTATTACTTGGAGAACACACATAACACTTCGCACAATCCTGGTAACTCTTGAAAACTATATAAGGCCTTAGAATTCATTCAACACTTGCACCTTTCTTTCATTTCTCTCTAGCTTGAGTTTTCCTTAAGCTTTCTAGAATTCCTGATCATAAGGAAGCCTATTCTAGTTGAAAAGATTGCTATGACCCTTTGTAAGTATTCCTAGCCACTAGTTTATGTTTTATAGGCTTTTAAGCCAAAAGTCAAGCGTTATCGTAATAACTCTTTGACTTTTAGTTAGACCTTAAACGGTCAAGCCATTGTTCACAAGGAACATGGCTACGTGATCGTAATTAGGTAGGTGTTAATCTCTTAAAAGGGCACCTCCTAAGAATCGCGTTTGCTTGGTCAATTGACGAGTCAAAGTAATATTAATTTAAAAAGTCAACGGGTCAGTTTTTAAAATAATTACGATTTGATCTTAGAAATGTTCTAAAACATGTTTTATCACTTAAACAACTAGGTAATAATTATTAGAACATGCGTAAACATGTTCGGCTCATCAATTCCCGTTTTAGGGTCAGTTCGCAACCGAAAGTCGCGTAGCTTGACTTCTACGTTGACTTTTGGTTATAAACCGAATTAAACTAGTATGCTATTGATTTTAGGTTCCGTTATGATCG
>JARYGA010022242.1:0-47560 GCA_030545235.1 Helianthus tuberosus
GAGCAAACAACATACTACTAGTAACTAGATCACTAGTTCATGGGTTATTATGATTGTAAGTGACATTCCAAATATTTGATTGCATATCACATTGAACTAGCTACATGTCAATGTCAAGTTAAAGTAACGTTGCATTTTTTATGCTTTTTAGTTAAAAACATATAAATTAGCAAGTAAGAGTACAAGTTGATTACCAATAGGTTTTGAATCTAAAAGACATTAACACCAAGACAAAGTTAGTCACATCTCATGCTCTTCTTTCAAGAAAGATGCTTGAATCAAGGATGCCGATTTTTCACTAGGTGCATCGAGTAGGAATGTTGACATGTTGATGCAACAAGAAAAACTTATGTTATTTGTTAGGTTGATTTTGTAAACCTCATTAAAAACTCCGTTAATGTTTTGGATAAATCGAGCATAAAACACAAGAAAGCAAGGAGGGTGTATAAGTGATCGTAATTAGAATATATGAACAAGTGGTGAACCGAGAAGATATTAGCGTTGATATTTGTCGAGTGATATACGAAAGATGTGTCAAGCATAGGTGCTCACTTTTTCGATTAGACAGATTTTGATTTGGGGACAAACCGCAAAGTACGTTTCAAAAGATGGTAAACCAAACCGGCCCCTGTCCCAATGGGATATCATGGTGGAAAGCGGTTGTGTACTCCACAACCAAAAAGTTGGAAGTTCAAATCTTGAAAGATGCAGTTTATGGTGTACTATTTCCAGAAAATCTAGGAGTTGTTCAGGGGAAATAAACCAAATTGGCGTGTTGATTGAACCCTTAAGACAAACCAATTTGACGGTTCGAGCATTTTGAATTGGATTTTTTTTTTCTTTCAAAATCAATAGTTTGTATTAACTTTTGAAAAATGATAAGAGGCTAGTCTCGAGTACCATACATACGCATAATTGCATACTCCAAATACAAAAATTGAAAAAGATAATAAAGATAAACGGTTGGTTCGTTTTACATGACCAATTTAACGTTCCAACTCATAAACTAAACCGTTAAGTGAGACTGTGAGTAGTCAGTAAAAAGTATATCATACAAATCTTTTTGTATTTGTTTAAATTGTGTAATTAACTAATTGAATTATGATGTTCTTAATATATGATGAGATGAAATAAACAATAAACTAAAATTTCATTTTTGTTAAAGTATCCATATATGAATATGTTAATGTTATTAAGGTATCCATATATGAATATGTTTATGAACACGTAACATTCATACGTGTTAATGTTGTTAAAGTATCCATATATGAATATGTTAATGTTGTTAAAGTATACATATATGAATGCTACATTCATATGTGTATGTGATAAGTTACGTATATATAAATTACATAAATAATCAACACTTGATATTTCAACAACTGCATTTTTATTAAAACCATGCATATATGAATTGTTTATGAATGTAGCATTCATATGTGTGAGTAATAATTCAGTGATAAAAAATCTAGAAGAATATAATTATTTTTGTTAAACCTCATAGAGTAAAATCGAATTTAAGCATTTAATCCAATTTACAAATTTTTGTGATGTATAAAAACTAAATTGAATTATTAGAATCCACATACAATTTAGGTATTTTTTTAAAGCAAAATTAAAAGTAGCCAAGTGTTCTTTTTCTTATTTTATTATAATTCTTATTTTATTATTTTAAATATAGATATATAGATAGATTAAAGTAGGTGCGAAGCATTTAACTTTGTCCTGTCTATAGATGGACCCTTTAGTGCTGCCGTAAGCAATTTATTTGTATGAACGAAATTCATATATTATTAAAAAATATAAATGCTCCAATTTTAATAACCACTCTACTAGTAAAGTACTGTGGTAACATTATTAATATTCAATACATTTTGTTTTTGTTGCAACTACGCATAACAATCATCTCTCTAATCATTTTATTATATGTTAGCTACCAAATATCATATACAAACGCATTATGCAACTTATATATTTTTCTTATAAAATTAATTTTGTATCTCCACCGGTTCATGTTTTTCTTAACTTCCAACAAAGTTCGGCCACTCGGATACACGCATACGTAATACTGACAATAATGGGTTGGTTGGGTAGGTTTGGGTAATGGGTTAGGATGGGCATGTGTTAGAATGGGTTTGGGTTAAGATGTGTTTATTACGAGATGGGTTAGAATGAGTTTACGGTCACGCAGGGTTTTTGACCACAACAAACAACAACACTCACAAAAATTCCACAAAACTTCACAAGAACATACAACAAAAATCCCAAAACATCATAAATTCACAAACATCCACAAAAATTCAACAAAATTCACCAGTCTCCTACGCATCTTTTAACATATTGACAGGAAAAACAATATTGACAACTCAAAAAAATCAAAAAATTCAAAAAAAAATCAAAAAAATTCAAAAAATTTCAAAAAAATAAAAAAAAATTCACCAGTCTCCTGTCAATATGTTAATGGAGGTAGTGTAAGCCGCGGTCCTTTGAGGTTCGAATTCATTGAGCTTATGACCGTTGTAACTAATCTCTCCATCAACTCTTAACGCCGCCAAAGCCAACAAAAGCGTTGTCTTACCAGAAGAAGACGGTGGCCCTAAAAGAAGTGCCATCCTGCAACATTACAAAACATGTTTTTATGATGTATACACAGAGAAAAAGTTAACAGCAAAATGATAAGATCTTAAATGTTGGAACACCCACAAATCATTCACCAGCAATTCCAAACCCAAAAAGCAGGTAAATTCTAATACATGACAGTAGCACCAGCAGGAAACATAGTCCGAATCACAAAAATCTTCTTGATTGCATTGCAAAATAACGATGAGAAAAACATCTGAGAGAGGCATAGCTTATGAATGTAAATAAAGCTTATTTGGTTGTACATAAAGCAAGTGCGCGCCTCGGCTCTTCGGACCTAAGCACATCGGAGTGCCGAGCGCCTTTCTAAACCAAGTAACATACCATCCAAACACAGCATCTTACATGGGCATGATTTGCTCATAATTAAGACAGTATTTCTTGCATCTCTAGTTTTATACTTCATCTTCATCTAAAACGTTTACAACATTTGATTACCTCATTTCCGTTCTTTGGCAAGGTATAAACAGGTCAACAAGTTTACATTGGGAAAGCTTTCATTGCCAATAGACTACTCCATCAGTTCATATATGCTTGAAGAAAATAAACTACCGTTTATAAGATCACACCCTATAACAATTCGACTACAAATTTGACAAGGATTTGCTATAAACCAAGCACCATATCTTAACTATTCTGTTAAAGATTCAAACTTCACATATCGAGTTCAAACAACGTTCTTTAATCTATTTCGTCAACTAATAAAAAATGACACCAAAACCCCGAGCAACAAATGAGTATGAGACATTACATCGAGCATATGCAATGCATCTCAAACCACAAATATTCATCCCCATCTTATATGCATATAATAAAAACATACAGATATCGAAAACGATGTTGATGAACAGAAGGCGGGAAAATCAAATTCACTGATAAAGTTACAATAACACAACCATACACTAATCTACATTTCACTATAAAGTATATTGCTTTTAACGTCATACCCATCTAACAAATTCTACTGAGACATTTTATCGAACACATGGAGCGCGTCTCAAATGACCCAACAAATAAAAAAGATTCAATCCCACATCACAGAATTCATGCTTATATCTATAAAACACATAAATAAAACCACACTGTATCGAAAAACACAAACTTTATTAACAATTAAATTCACACAACAACAAATTCCCCACAACACGAAACAACTGAAACGCAGACAAAAACAATGACAGCAACAACAACAAATTCACACAACAAGAAACAACTAAAACACGTACCGTTCTGATGTTAGTGGTGAAAACAGGAAGAATTAGAAACGATAATCACTGGTTTGAAATCAGATGATGATGATGATTTAGGGTTGAATCCACGATCATGGTGATTTAGGGATCTGATGATGAGGTTTGAAATCAGATGATGATGGTGATTTAGGGATCTGATGATGACGAGGTTTGAGAGATGGTCCGTAGTTTGATGATGCGTGTATTAGGGTGTA
This sequence comes from Helianthus tuberosus, assembly GCA_030545235.1. Lineage (NCBI taxonomy): Eukaryota > Viridiplantae > Streptophyta > Magnoliopsida > Asterales > Asteraceae > Helianthus > Helianthus tuberosus. The sequence goes on from JARYGA010022242.1 coordinate 4,085, forward strand.
AGAGTAGGGGTGTTCATGAGCCGAACCGAACCGAGCGGAGGTCTGCTCGTGCTCGGTTCGGTTCGGATTTAGGAAATCGAGCGGAAATCTTATGCTCGTGCTCGGTTCGGTTTAGAACCGAGCCGCTCGGTTCGGTTCGCTTTTGCTCAGTTTTATTTAGCATTCCTACACAGCCATTCATTCACCAAAATTCACCAACTTATATGTCTCACACACACTTTAACAATTTAACAAAATAAAAACATAAAAAGTCCCACAAAAAAAAACACAAAATGTCATCCAAATGTTTAATGTTTTAGAACATCTAAAATGCAAAATAATTTCCAAAACACGCGTTGAAGTCATTCCAGACATCTTCAATCAAAAACTGAATTCAAAACATAAAATTTGCTACATGATTCTAGGGGCTGTATAATTGGATATGCTACATGTTTATTATATTTAATAAATATAATATATATATTTAATAAATATAATATATATAATAATAATAATAATATATATAATAATAAATTCGATCGAAACCGAACGAGCGACGAGCGAGCGTACCTATGCTCGTGCTCGGTTCGTTTTTAAACCGAACCGAGCTGCTCGGCTCGGTTTTAACCGAGCAAGGAATCGAACGAGCAAATTTCCGAGCTTTTTCGAACGATCTTCGAGCGCCGAGCAGTTTGGACACCCCTATGTAAGAGTAAAAACCCATTGTGGCCCATCTTAAAATTTAGATGGGTATTTTAAAACCCATTCTAACCCATCTTAACTAAATCCCCAGCCCATTCTGACTTATTTACTTTTTAAAAAAGGCCCAAAATAACCCAAAATATCATGTTTGGGTTTTTATTGCCACCCCTACGTAATAGGCCACATATGTCCACGATCATAGATAGGAGTGTAAACAAGTCCAAAGGCTCAAGAGTTACTCATGATCGGCTCGGTTAAAAGCTCAAATCCATTCGATGTTGTGATATACTCACGCGCAACGCACAGAGAACTATTACTAGCATTATATGAAATAGTGGTATTTATTAATAGTATCATTTAGTTCAGAATAAATTTGTGGGCATGATTTGGTGGTCATAATTTCAAAGCTCCAAGTGGTAGGTTGTTCTTTGACCAACCTACACGTACAAACACACTATATATAACCCCCCCACCGCTTTATGCCAGCAATACACACCTCATCTTATTCTGACTTATACTTATTTCCAAAAAATCTCAATCGGATCCCACTTTAAATGACGTTTCTACCCTTTACCCTTTCTCCCAATTACAAAAAGAAAAAAAAAAAAAAGACACTAATGACACTCCAAAAGCCATATCTTTGAGGATCCTTCCAAACCCATCATCCTTCTTTTGCAAACATTTATCTACCATTGGGGTTTTATATCTTTAAAGTTTAAACAATCCCTGCAATAAATATTTACAAAAAAGAATCATTAGTTCATAATTTCATTACATGTATATATTCATAGATCTTAGCCTAAGATGACAAATAGGGCCGGCTCTTGGGCCCACCAACATGTGCCGTCGTCTGAGGCCTAAATTGTCAAAGGATCCAAAAGGTTTTTATAAGTTTATATATTTAGTATATGTGTCCGTTTATTATACAAAAAAATGTTGGTAGTGGAGTGGAAAAAAAACTATCTCAAGATAATGTAGAAACACCAAGATCTTAGTTTTTGTAAATTCATCCCCCCTTAGCTACAATTTGGGCCCACTTTTCTATGCTGCCCAGGGTCTAAATTTTTTTTAAGAGTTCTCTGGAACGCCCTGATGACAATGGCGGTCCAAGTGTATCGCGTGACAACTCAAATGGAGATTTCAAATGCTATTGAGTTAAAAACGGGGAGATCACACTTCAATAAGTAGAAGATGAAACGTGACGACAAAGAAAAATTGGTTATTCTCACGATATATCTAGTAAAAACTCGTATACAAGTCGTATATTACAAATCAAACTGTTTACACGTGTATGTAGGTTTATTGAGATAGGAAGATATGTACCTTCTCTTGCTATGAAGTTTTGGATGATCAAGTATGATGGCATGTGGTGAACCTTGAATCTTGCCCAAAGCTAACAAGCATTCTACATGCCACCTCTAGCAACTTTCCTGCAATTAATATTATTGTTATTTTTTAGCATAATGCAATTGATTAGCATGATCGAAAGTAAAGTGGTCACGACTCACAATCGAGTATTTAGGTCTCGTGGTCTTTCGGTCTACTAAATTTTACTACCTCCGTCCCATTAAAAGTGTCATATTTTGAATTTTCAAAGTCTTTATTTATAAACTTTGACCTTAAATAATTTTGTTTGTGTTAGATAATACTTGATGAAAGTTATATGATTTGAGTGTGTTTTACAAGTGTTTTTATCGGGTTAATTTTCATCAAGTTTTATATAACACAAAAAATATATTATTAAAGTCAAAGTTTATAAATAAAGATTTTGAAAATTCAAAATATGACACTTTTAATGGGACGGAGGGAGTACTAATATTTTGTATTAATAAGATATCTAATGTCTTCGTTTTCTTATAGTTTGGCTCTATATTTTAGTCCTTAGTGGAAAACATTTGGTTCTTAATAAATGTTAACATATTATTAATTTTAATAATAATAAGTCCACCCATAATGATATAAAAATTTGTCCAACAAAAACGACTGATCACCATACTAGTATAAATAATAAAAACTAATTTAATATTTAATAATAATAGAAAACAAAAGAGGAGTTATGACAAAACATATTATATGGTGAGATTGAATTCTTTCTGCTGACAGCCAGAATTGACATTATATAAAAAAAATTAATAATCAAAATTAAAATATGATTATGTACTTAACATTTTCCACCAACTATGCATGCTTCAGCATCCAATACACAAGTACACGCACAATGTGCAAATGTACAAGTAATTCAACGTAGGGTACAACTCGGGTCATATGCGACCGACAGTTGGAAGCCTGTCAAGCAATTCAATGATATGGACCCCCTAACTGCTCTCTACATATATATATATATATATATTTTTATAAACTTGTGATACATTTTTTTGATATTATGTTACACGTTGCGAACTATGAGAATCGTATAAAACACTTGGATCTAGCTTATGTATTATAACTAAAGCAAAATGTATGCTTTATTATGGGTTGTTCTTGTGGTTCTCGACATAGCTAGTGATATTGGTTTAAAAATAATCACCTCCATTATGCAATTTTTTTTAAAGGTCAACGAATCCTCTAAATTGGTTACTGACGAAATTCATCACATCGGGATACACCCGCCTCCGAACAGGGAAAAACACTCACCTAAGGCCGAAGCCCATGAACACTCGCCTGAAGGCACGACAGTGCGGTGAGGTAAAAGTCGTTCAGTTCAAGGATCGAACTAGCGATCGCCACCTACACGCCTAGTCTCCCATCATCACCCGGTACCGACGAAACTAATGGGGGAAGCGGGAGTCAACCTGGGTCAATTGAAACACCAGGTCTCTTCTTTACCACTCCACCACAAGCTCATTGGCAACTCGATTATACAACTAACCTTTGTATTGTACAACTACTAAAGCACACATGTTTTATAGTATCTTAATCTTTATAACAAATATAGACATAGTTATCGTTAATCAACATCATTCGTTAATCAACATCAACCTTTTTAAAGAAAATAATGATTAGTTGGAGCATTTATCATAAAAAGACAACATTGTCCTTGTTGACTTTTATATTTGACTCACCGACAAAAATTTCCGGTGAAAAAAAATATATAAATTTAATGCAAGAAGGTGAAAATTAACGTACCTCTACGAGGTTTGGAAACGGTGTTATCAGAAGCAACAGTTTTTGCACTCTCCGTCATCTTCGAACTCCTCTCAACCGATGACGGAAACAAAACGCCGTCAATCCCTTGAACCGATATTCTTCCGTCAATATAAATATCCGGATCAAATAAATACGCAGTTTCTTCACCGTCACCAAATTTAACCGAGCCATCGGCTTCTTGAGCCACCACCTTATGCGGCACATGAAGCGTGTCGTATTGAACCTTACCGAATCTTCTTACCGCATTGTACATGCTCTCTTCGGTTTGATACTCCGGTACGATATGGTAGTACATGATCTTCTCGGGCGCGCCTGGCTCCGCCAGCTGATCGGTTGTCAGCTTCGCCATCGCCTCGTCGTTTGGCGCCAGAACCGTTAGTACGTAACCTTCGGATACTAGTTGCCCCATCTCCGTTGCCAAATTAGTCAAGTTGACCAAAATGTCCGCCATTTCATTGTACCTGGCGAACAAATTGAATCAGATAAAAAACAAACAAACGTACCCAGTAATATTTCACTACTGGTAAAGTGCGATATTTCTCTATCCATAATATTTTAGATAACATAAAATGTGACTAACAGAATTATTATACCGGTAATAATACAAATAAACAACATAGTAAACTTTAGTAGCAACACATTAAAAAATAAAATAAAAAACATGCATAAATATATTGTAAGAATCACAAAAGGTAAGTTAATAATTACCCTCCATATTGTAGAAGAGTGTGGATGAAGTCCTTGACCTGACTCTCACCGTCAAAATGATGACGTGGACCACCCGGTCCAGGAGCCGGCGCCGGAGCAAGAGACGGTCCCGGCGCCATAGCAGAGTAAATCGGAAGAACCGGAGGTGAACCAACCGGAACGGGAGCCGGTTTCTTCAACCGGTTCGTTCTCGGATCCACCTCCGGTGCTCCTTCCGGTTTAACCGCTGAAATCGCACGTAAACTCCGACGACCATTAAACTCTTGTTGTACAGATTTCGGAATCAATAACCGACCAATCCCGTGAATAATCCCATCATTGCGAACGACGTCGTCCGCGCGAACAACTTCCGCGGTACTAACAAGCCTCACGGTTTCCAAACTCGATATATGTAACGGATCGTTAGATAGCGTGTTATGCCGTGTCGTTTCATTCGGCCAATGTTCTCCACCAACTCGTGCTGGCACGATGTGGTGGAGAATCAGTGTCTGAAGCGCCCGGAGATTCCGCGGTTCTAACAAGAACCGCTTGAACTCCGGGTCCAGATCACGCTCCAACGCTTCATTTCGCGGAGCGAAAATCGTAATGTTTTGTCCGGACACCGCATCTTCCAATGTTTGCAACAATAATGCCTTCTCTACAAGCTCGGCCAACTCGGTGTAGCGCGAGTCCAGTAGCGCCACCAGGACCGAGTTGGAGTTGATCTGAGCAGCGGCACCGATAGCCGCGACGGTGACGGTTACGGTGGTGGTGAACAAGATGAAGAGGATGAAATATTTAGTTATTGCGGACGCCATAAGGGAAGTGTCGGCGAATATGGCGGGTCGAGATTTTTGGGTAATCGAGATGTGTGTTTTTATATATTTGTTAGAGATGTTGACTTGTACGGTGGTTGTTGTGGTTAAAAATTTAACGAAACCGTCGGTGGTTGTGTGGGTGTGTGTGTTGTCAGATGTCCAGGTGAAAGCGTAAAAGTTAACTTGTGTTTTGATTTTTGGTTGCCGGTGTCTAAAGTCATGCTTGACAAATCACATTACTTGAGTTTTAAAATCTTTTTGAAGGATGCTTATTACTTTAGAAGAATAAAGGTTGTTAACCTTTAATTGAAGGATTGTCCTACGATAAAATTTAGCTAATTTTGATGGTTTACTTCATTTTAAAGTTTTTATATTTGAAGTTCAAATTATAATATAACAATATTCGATATGTTATGTTAAAAGCATTGGTGCTTTTATCATGATATACATAATTCAAAAACTCATCAGTTTGAAATTTGAATAATAGTCGTATTAAACATGTACTAATTTAGTTAAGGAGACTAGTTTGTTCTTAAATTAGTTGCATAGTTTGTGTAGGTTATATGTATTATGAATACATGAAGTGTTAGGTTAGTTTTTGCTTCTTTGTTGTTAAATTGGTTGCGCAATTTGTGTATTGGTTGATTAGGATTAGGGTTGTTCACGAGTCGAGCCGAGCTAGGGCAAGCTCGGGCTCGGCTCGATTATAAACCGAGTTGGCTTGGTTCGGATTTAAAACCGAGCTAAAAATCTAAGCTCAGGCTCGACTTGGTTTAAAATGAGCTAGCTCGTGTTATCAATTTTAAAAAGAAAAATTAACACATAGCTCTCAAAATTTATTAGTCTAAAATAATGCATCTAAAATAAGTTCAGCCTATTACATTAGAAGCCCAAAATCAAGTTCAACAACACATAATACGTTATAAATCTTAACGAAATACAATATTAGTTCATTAGCATGATAATCAACCTTCAAATTTGTCATACATATCAAATTACACTCCTAAATACATGTAAATAATAATAAGAGCTTTTGTTAAATACATGTAAATAATAATCAGAACTTTTGTAATATATTATAATGTATATAAAAAATTAATAAATTATAAGTAAAAAAATCCGAGCTAAGCCGAGCCGAGCTACCAAGCGAGCCAATCTAGCTTGTTATGAGCCGAGCTTTATCTAGCCAAATTGGCTCGATTTAGTTTCAAACCGTACCATATCTAACGAGCTTTTTCCGAGCTAAATTCGAGCGAGCTTCAAGCCGCGAGCATTTTGTAACAACACTCATTAAAAGTCCTATTTATATTATTATTTTATTCAATAGGAAACCCTAATTGAGACACCCAAGTGATTCTACGCGAACCCTAAAAATTTCAGAACAATCAGAATCAGGATCAGGGCCCCTAAAACTCAGGGGGGGCATTCCCTACTCGATGATTATCCTTATAAGTTATTATAAAATTCGAATTTAATTATATCGTCGACTCACCTGCACTCCAAACACACGCGGCAAGCAAATAGACATTTTGGGACCCATACGATGCGCAGGGGTTTTTAGGCCTACGATGCGCAAGCAATGTAAATTTTGTGTATAAATAGCAGAGTCTGGGACTTGAATTCTGCAATTGGAACGACGTTCAAACTTCAAATTCACGCTGAATTATTGTCCAATTACTCTCAAAACACACACAAATCACTAATTAGTAGGGGGTGCTGCTACGATACAGGGTATTAACTCAATCGCTATTACGATTCATTGTCCGATCGATCAATGTACTCAATGGATGTTTAAGTGCTGCCCACATTAGGGTGATGCTTTGTCATTAATTGTGATTCTGACTGGATGTTGAGTGCCACCCGAATTCGGGGAATACTCTGTCCTTCGTTGTGAATCCGATGGATGTTTAAGCATAGCACTTTGTCATTCGTTGTGAGGGTTGATCTAGTGAGTTATCGTAAATGCTGTATTAGTTATGTACCTAGTTTGTATGCACTAGGTTACCAGGCTAAGAAATAGGCTAAGCTCTGCTCAAATTAAATCTGCAATATATCAAGGATTATCTGTAGACTAAGCTTTACCCGTAGAAATCTGCAATGTGAGTTCATTTCTCTTTTCTCACAGTTTGTGAGTCCACTCTATTTTCTCACAGTTTTATCACCTTTTTGTGATACAATTATATTTACAAAGGCTTTTCAAAATCCTAAAATGTTTATCAGTTATGCTTACAGTGATTAAGTTTTTATATTCTATAATTACTGCCAGTATGAAAGGTTTTATACATTATTTGATTCTCGTTATTATTTGACAGAAAGTTAGTCAATATTAGCATGACCACAATCACAGTTGGAATTATGCACAGTAGCTATAATCAATAACTAATATTATTTTAACATTAAATTATTAATTAAGAGTAAATTGCCATTTTAGTCCCTGAGTTTTGTCCAAATTTGCCAGTTTAGTCCAAATAGTTTTTTTTGTGCATCTGGGTCCCTGACTTTTACATTTTGTTGCCATTTTGATCACAATGCCTAACTCCATCCAAAAACCCAGTTTGTAACAGGGGTATTTTGGGGATTTCCTTAAAAAATGTTTTCAGTTGCCATTTTGATCCAATTCCAAAAAATCAAATAAATTCCAAAAAATCAAAAAAATTCCAAAAAAATCTAAAAATCAAAAAAATTCTAAAAAATCATAAAAATTCTAAAAAATCCAAAAAAATCTAAAAATCAAAAAAATTCTAAAAAATCATAAAAATTCTAAAAAATCAAAAAAATTCTAAAAAATCAAAAAAATTCTAAAAAATCCAAAAATCATTAAATGTTTCGGCACGAACCGTTTCGACCAAACCGTTTCGACCCGTACCGTTTCGACGCGAACCGTTTCGAACCGTACCGTTTCGACCCTTACCGTATCGAACCGAACCGTTTCGACGCGAACCGTTTCGAACCGTACCATTTCGACCCGTACCGTAGCGAACCGAACCGTTTCGACGCGAACCGTTTCGAGCTCGTACCGTATCGAACCCGAACCGTTTCGACGCGAACCGTTTCGAACCGTACCGTATCGAACCGAACCGTTTCGACGCGAACCGTACGGGTCGAAACGGTTCGGGTTCGAAACGGTACGGGTCGAAACGGTTCGCGTCGAAACGGTTCGGTTCGATACGGTACGGGTCGAAACGGTACGGTTCGAAACGCTTCGCGTCGAAACGGTTCGGCTCGAAACGGTTCGGGTTCGAAACGGTACGGGTCGAAACGGTACGGTTCGATACGGTACGGGTTCGAAACGGTTCGCGTCGAAACGGTTCGGTTCGATACGGTACGGGTCGAAACGGTTCGGTTCGAAACGGTACGGGTCGAAACGGTTCGTGCCGAAACATTTAATGATTTTTGGATTTTTTAGAATTTTTTTGATTTTTAGATTTTTTTGGAATTTTTTTGATTTTTTGGAATTGGATCAAAATGGCAACTGAAAACATTAGTGATTAAGTACAAACTGTTACAAACTGGGTTTTTGGATGGAGTTAGACAAAATGATCAAAATGGCAACAAAATGTAAAAGTCAGGGACCCAGATGCAAAAAAAAAAACTATTTGGACTAAACTGGCAAATTTGGACAAAACTCAAGGACTAAAATGACAATTTACTCATTAATTAATTTAATGTATGTTTGAAACAAATCTAAAATGTGTATACTATAATAGTCAATTATAATATATTCCACTATACGAAGATTATATTTTAGTCACGTTAATATATTAAATAATGATATTACAATTATTTAACTAACATATTATATTTGATAAATTATAGTAGTTTGACATTAAATGATATATGTTATATTCTGAGTTAAAATGGTTTTATGCCATAAGTAATTTGACAAAATAATGTCACGGGACGCAATTAAGTCCAGAGTCACTAGTTGAGAGAATGATCAACAGTGACATGTCCAAAGACACTAGTTGAGAGAATGATCAACAATGTTATGATTAGAATCACTAGTTGAAAGAATGATCAACAGTGTTATGAATAGAATCACTAGTTGAAAGAATGATCAACAGTGATATGACCAGAGTCACTAGTTGAAAGAATGATCAACAGTGATATGATTAAAGTCACATGAATCGCCTAGTGACAGATAAATTGAATAATAGAATTATTTGATGAATTCACTATTGGACTAAAGTGAGTCAATAATTGATATGATTACTGTCACATTGAACTGTCATCATTTGACAAATACTGATTGAGTTGGGTAAATATAAACAAATATAAAACCTTAATGCTCTAAGGTATAACAATATATTTTATAAAAATGGAATGAATTCACTCAGTATTTTCGCTGACAAAACCTTTTTCAAACATTTTTCAGGTAATTACAATAAATTTGAATAAGAGCTGGATACGACACTGAAAGGCTTCAAGAAGTGGCTTATTTTATTAATTAAATCAAATTAAGAAATATTGTTTTATGTAAACAAATTTATCTTATAAAACATGGGTTTATCCCATCTATTTAATAAATAAAATCCGGTGTTTCTAAACTCTGATATTTTTCCTAACTTACGGTCCTGATGAAATTTCCGCTGCAACGTTTTTAAAATAATCACCGGTACCGCTGGACTGTTCACGGCTTCCGATTCCGTCCAGGGTGGGTCGGGGGTCGTGACAGAAGGTGGTATCAGAGCCACTTGCTTAAAGCTATTTAGGTGTTCTTTTAATACCTAAACTTAAACAATAAAGTTAGGAAACTGATACAAATTAACATATGTGTTATATATGAATATATATCTGTCGATATGCACATATAATATCCTGGAAGTATTGTTTTGTTCTAATTATTCTGTGATATTAATAAGTAAAAATGTTTGCAATTCAGATGTCGAATGAAGTACCACATAATCCAGAAGTTCATGCTAATAATGAAAATCCTTTGGATAAAAATGCTATAGAAAATCTAATAGCTCAAGGAATAGCTAATGCTTTACCTTCAATAATTAAAGCTGTTAAAAATACCGTAGAACCTACCAAAGTTGTGAGTAGCAAGCATACTCGTGACGATGGTTTTAGCCATAGTGTCAATGGAGGTAATGATGATATTATCAAAATCCCATTTCCCAAGAAAAAGAAAGCGATGACTCTCGGGTGTACCTACAAAGAATTTCTAGCTTGTAAACCAACTGAGTTCGCAGGCAGTGAAGGAGCCACGGCTGCTCTGCGATGGCTAGAAAAGACGGAAGCTGTTCTTACAATCAGCAAATGTGCCGAAGAAGATAAGGTGATGTATGCATCTAATCTCTTTAAGGAAGAAGCCTTAGAATGGTGGAATACAATTCTTCAGGCAAAAGGAAGTGACATGGCTTATGCCATGAATTGGGAAAAATTCAAGGAAATGACAGAAAGGAAATTTTGTCCTCCTTATGAAAAAGAACGAATAACTAACAAGTTCCTAAATCATAAAATGATAGATGTCAATTGTCGTGAATATACGACAACGTTCTTCGAATATGCAAGAATGGTACCAACTCTGGCTTCGCCAGAACCTGTACTAATTTCTCGTTATATTTGGGGATTAGTTAGCGAAATTCGAGACATAGTCAAGGCCACTAGACCACAAACTATTGAAGAAGCAGTCGAGCTAGCTAACATGCTGACAGATGGACTAATCCGCACAAGAGAAGAAAACAAGAAGAAAGAGTTAGCCCAGAAAATTTCCCAAGAATTCTACAAAAAGACAAGAACTGAACCGTCACTGGAGCAACCTACCTGCAGAAGCTGTAACAAAAAGCATTCAGGAAGATGCCGTTTTAGGAAAACATCCTACTGTAACTTCTGCAAGATAACCGGGCATATAGAGGAAGAGTGTAGAAGGAAAACTAATGTTTGTTTCAATTGCGGAGAAACAGGACACATTAAACCATATTGCCCGAAACTAACTAAAGCAATTGACAAAAAGGCCAGAACTTTAGACGGAGCTAAGAAGAACGCGCGAGCATTCGTACTTACTACGCAAGAAGCAGAAATGATTCCAGACGTAGTCGCTGATATGTAATATCTAAGTTAAGTTATTATTTGACCCTAGTACAAATAAAAGTTTATAAATAAATACATTCTGTCAAGTACTTCATCTATTCAAAACCATAACAGAATTGTTTGGTCTTCACTTTCACTGAATCATTCATTTGGTCACGATCACCTTGCGGTGACGTTTTCACAAAATTTGAAGCTTGTGCTAATCTCGTTGCATACCTTATATACGGGTTTAATTATTTATTTATATTGAATCCGTTTTGTTGGTTTATTCTATAAAATCAATCTTAACACAATCATGTGCTAAGATAATGATACACAAATTCATTTCATAATTTAGTGTATCTCTTAAGGATTTTTGTTTCGAGCGTTTCGTAATCTTTATTGTTTTATCATCTTTGATCGAAAAACATTATTCAATTATTTCGATTTCAATCCTACTCGATTTATTTGAAACATTCGGACTTACTTCATTTGATTAAAGCATGGTGAAACTCATTTCATTCACCGCTACTATTTTCAATTATTATGACACCTTGTGGTGGCATTTTCTTTAATTTGTAGCTTGAGCTAATCTTATTTTCACTCCTAATGAACAAATTTCAATTGGTTCATTATCTTAAACAATCTTAATACAATTATGTGTTAAGATAAGAGTACACAAATTCATATCATATTCCGGTGTACCTCTTAACGTTTATTTCATCATTTATCGAAAATTCTATAATAATTCGTTTGGTCTTTTCATTATCGATTGAAAATCCTATTCGAAATGAATATCCAAAATTTACTCCATTAAAGCTTTCAGTTGATTATACGGTGAAATTGTTCGGTCACCGTAATTATTGAATTATTTCAATCCTTACGACACCTTGCGGCGTCGTTATAAACTTGTAGCTTGGGCTAAATCATAGGCATACGAATCATTCAAATTCACGTATGTATTTCATTTGACTCATCATTGAAAAGTAGTCTTGATGCAATTATGTATTAAGACAATGATACACTAAACTCTATTGTATTCCGGTGTATCCTTGCAAATTCAATAATGTCAACACACTGATTTTTCTCTTGTTATAATTCGATAGTTGACAATCATTTTCGTGCTTTTATTTCATTTTGAGCTTGTTGATTCTGAGTCTTCTTTAGTTACTAATCAAAGTAAACTTTCTTTTGACGAAAGAATTTTTATTGATTCTAAAAGTTCTTCACATTCATTCTAAATATTTATTGATCATATATCTTTTTGCTTGAACATAGTCACCTTGGAAATTATATCATTTCATCTCATCCGTTTGATATCGATTTCTTGAAATAATTCAGTTGAATCATTGAGTCCTATTGATTATACAACTTGTATTCGCAAAAATTCGATATTTTAATTCTGTGTCATCTACCTTAATATTGTTTTTATTGACTAGAATATGACCTAAGTCTAAAAGAAATATCGTAACCCAAATCTCGAGGACGAGATTTTTGTTAAGGTGGGGAGAATGTAACAACCCTCATTAAAAGTCCTATTTATATTATTATTTTATTCAATAGGAAACCCTAATTGAGACACCCAAGTGATTCTACGCGAACCCTAAAAATTTCAGAACAATCAGAATCAGGATCAGGGCCCCTAAAACTCAGGGGGGGCATTCCCTACTCGATGATTATCCTTATAAGTTATTATAAAATTCGAATTTAATTATATCGTCGACTCACCTGCACTCCAAACACACGCGGCAAACAAATAGACATTTTGGGACCCATACGATGCGCAGGGGTTTTTAGGCCTACGATGCGCAAGCAATGTAAATTTTGTGTATAAATAGCAGAGTCTGGGACTTGAATTCTGCAATTGGAACGACGTTCAAACTTCAAATTCACGCTGAATTATTGTCCAATTACTCTCAAAACACACACAAATCACTAATTAGTAGGGGGGTGCTGCTACGATACAGGGTATTAACTCAATCGCTATTACGATTCATTGTCCGATCGATCAATGTACTCAATGGATGTTTAAGTGCTGCCCACATTAGGGTGATGCTTTGTCATTAATTGTGATTCCGACTGGATGTTGAGTGCCACCCGAATTCGGGGAATACTCTGTCCTTCGTTGTGAATCCGATGGATGTTTAAGCATAGCACTTTGTCATTCGTTGTGAGGGTTGATCTCGTGAGTTATCGTAAATGCTGTATTAGTTATGTACCTAGTTTGTATGCACTAGGTTACCAGGCTAAGAAATAGGCTAAGCTCTGCTCAAATTAAATCTGCAATATATCAAGGATTATCTGTAGACTAAGCTTTACCCGTAGAAATCTGCAATGTGAGTTCATTTCTCTTTTCTCACAGTTTGTGAGTCCACTCTATTTTCTCACAGTTTTATCACCTTTTTGTGATACAATTATATTTACAAAGGCTTTTCAAAATCCTAAAATGTTTATCAGTTATGCTTACAGTGATTAAGTTTTTATATTCTATAATTACTGCCAGTATGAAAGGTTTTATACATTATTTGATTCTCGTTATTATTTGACAGAAAGTTAGTCAATATTAGCATGACCACAATCACAGTTGGAGTTATGCTCAGTAGCTATAATCAATAACTAATATTATTTTAACATTAAATTATTAATTAATTTAATGTATGTTTGAAACAAATCTAAAATGTGTATACTATAATAGTCAATTATAATATATTCCACTATACGAAGATTATATTTTAGTCACGTTAATATATTAAATAATGATATTACAATTATTTAATTAACATATTATATTTGATAAATTATAGTAGTTTGACATTAAATGATATATGTTATATTCTGAGTTAAAATGGTTTTATGCCATAAGTAATTTGACAAAATAATGTCACGGGACGCAATTAAGTCCAGAGTCACTAGTTGAGAGAATGATCAACAGTGACATGTCCAAAGACACTAGTTGAGAGAATGATCAACAGTGTTATGATTAGAATCACTAGTTGAAAGAATGATCAACAGTGTTATGAATAGAATCACTAGTTGAAAGAATGATCAACAGTGATATGACCAGAGTCACTAGTTGAAAGAATGATCAACAGTGATATGATTAAAGTCACAGGAATCGACTAGTGACAGATAAATTGAATAATAGAATTATTTGATGAATTCACTATTGGACTAAAGTGAGTCAATAATTGATATGATTACTGTCACATTGAACTGTCACCATTTGACAAATACTGATTGAGTTGGGTAAATATAAACAAATATAAAAACCTTAATGCTGTAAGGTATAACAATATATTTTATAAAAATGGAATGAATTCACTCAGTATTTTCGCTGACAAAACCTTTTTCAAACATTTTTCAGGTAATTACAATAAATTGGAATAAGAGCTGGATACGACACTGAAAGGCTTCAAGAAGTGGCTTATTTTATTAATTAAATTAAATTAAGAAATATTGTTTTATGTAAACAAATTTATCTTATAAAACATGGGTTTATCCCATCTATTTAATAAATAAAATCCGGTGTTTCTAAACTCTGATATTTTTCCTAACTTACGGTCCTGATGAAATTTCCGCTGCAACGTTTTTAAAATAATCACCGGTACCGCTGGACTGTTCACGGCTTCCGATTCCGTCCAGGGTGGGTCGGGGGTCGTGACACATTTTGAACAATCTAATTAGGATTAGTTCATGCGACTCAAATAACCGAATTTGGCACTGACTTCTTATTACACACATGACACATACATGTTTTAACCTTTGGTTTGACTGGTTTAACTCTTGGCTAGAATGGTTTATAGCATTTTGGTGAAGAAAAGACGAGGGTATAGAAGATATCTATCTATACTTTCTATAAAAGGAGAAAACCAAGTGACATAAGAAAAGCTGAGGTGGCAGCCATAGAGGCTGTCCAACAAGGCTTTTCTTATGTCATTATCGCATCATAATCCTTAATATATAAAATCACTTTTATTTTCAAAGGTCTGGCCCACATCTAGAAATTCACTTTAATTTTCAAACATCTGCCCACATCTACAAATGGTCAGCTGTTTTTAAAAACGCTTCAAACCTCTGCCCATATTCAAAATTTAAAATCCTGGCTCCAAATTCAAAATTCAAACTACATATGAATCTGGCTCCCTATAAATAACATATGTGAATTTGGCTCCACATTCAAATATCAATTTATCTCTCTCCTTTATATTTGCGATCATATCTCTCTTACTCAAATGCATAGCTCTCATTATTGAGCCGGTTAATCTTCGATTACAGTCCAATATCATTGTTCCAACATCGTTGTTTCATTGAAGCGTTGTTTCACACACCAACGTGTGACCTCGGCTTTTCTTATGTCACTTGGTTTTCTCCTTTTACAGGATTCCAAATTTGCATATTCAGTCTGTTCATCTGCGATTACAGCTTTTTGTACTTCACGTAATTTTTCCAACATCATTGTTGCAACATCGTTGAGGGTATGCTTTCTTCTCTGATTTTGAATCTTAAAATTTGAACTGATCTGTTCTAATTCTCGTTTTATATTTCAGCCTAATCAGAGTTGTTTAAAATTCAAATAATCAGTTGCGGGTTATTTTAGGTTTGTGGATTCTTTTAAACTGTTGATAGATGTTGATAATATTTATTTTAAGGTGTTGATATATTTCAGCTTTGTTTTTTCCGAGCGAGCAGTGGGGAGTTCTTCTGCACTGTTTTGAAGTTTGGAGTGCAGAAAGTGGAGTACTTCATGAAGCGCCGATGCTGTTTCAGGTTTTCTAGTATTTATTATCACTGATGATGTCCATTTTATATATTAGTTCTTCAATCAGTCTAATCATCAGCCTTTTATAGTGTTTAAAATGCATCTTTATGTACACGTTTTTTGTATTAAATATACAAGTTAAAAATGTCATCATACCCTTCTGTAGGTTCTTATGATTTAAAGTATCGCTTTATCAAGCAAGTTGAGGATCAAGTATATAAGGATAGGGCTACTGTTCAAGAGCTGAAGAGGTGTTTTGATGGACTGCATCTTGGTTTGTTTACGAGAAACCAAGTGTCCAGAAACATGATGGTGATGTCTTTCTGCACTTCAGACTTCAAAAACAGTGCAGAAGCTTTTCATCACGTTTTACTACCATTATATCCTTCTTTTACATCAGACTTGAAGAAATATACAAGTTAAAAATGTCACCATACCCTTCTATAGGTTCTTATGATTTAAAGTATTGCTTTATCAAGCAAGTTGAGGATCAAGTATATGAGGATAGGGCTACTGTTCAAGAGGCTGTCCATTATTAAATTTCGTTGTTCAGTTCTCAATGTAATTGTTGATATATTGTCATATGTGATATGTAAATTTTAATTCTATTAATCTTTGTAGAGCATTTTATTTTTACTAATTTGAGTATCAACGGTTGTTAGAGTTGATACCTGCTACTGTAAATGTTGAGTTGCTACTGTTGCCAACATCTGTTATTCCCAACAGCAGTTTCCAAAGAATTGCCAACCATTAAAACAATAGAAGTTCTGAACATTCTTAAAAAATAGGTATTTTGAAAAAAATTGACAAAAATCTTTAAAAGTCTGTTGAAAACAGCTATTTTTAAAACATCTGTTTGGCAAAAGATTCATCCACTGTTTAAAGGTATTGTCTGTTCTCATAATTTCTGTTTTTTGTAACGACTGTTGAGTTGTTACTGTTGCCAACATCTGTTATTCCCAACAGCAGTTTCCAAAGAATTGTCAACCATTAACACAATAGAAGTTCTGAACATTCTTAAAAAAACAGGTAGTAGCTTTTGTTTGCCATGTAGATTATTGTTGGTCTTTAAATGAAGAGTTTTTTTTTTAATTTTTTTTATGGCAGAGGTTTAAAATTTGTCCTTTCAGTTTCTTGATATTTAATTCTATAGTTTTCCCATGAAAATTTATTTTTTAAATGTTTTGCATTAAATGGCAGCTGATATTTAATATCAAATTATTCGTTTATATTAAAAGTCTGTTGAAAACAACTGTTTTCCAAACCTGTGTTTGACTAAGGACTGCTGACTTACTATTGTTGCATAAGATCTGTTGTTGCCCAACAGTGGTTTCCAAACACTGCTGAAGGGTATTGTCTGTTCTCATAGGTTCTGTTTAATCTAAGGACTGCTGAGTTACTAATGTTGCCTAACATCTGTTGTTGGCCAACAGTGGTTTTCAAACAACTGTCATCCATTATCAGAGCAGAGGTTGTGACGTGGACAGATGTTAGCCATCAGATCTTTGTAACTTCTGACATGTCAGCATTCACCTTTTCACTTTATAAACCCCTGTTTCATCCCCAAACAGAGGTTTTACTTTCGCCCCGAGTTTAAAATTCATCAAAGCGGTTTCCACCTTCTTCTTCAACACTTCTTCGTCAACGTCTCGCAACTTTCAATTCCGATCATGGCTTTAATGATGAAAAATTCGCATAACTACCTGGCTATTTTTGTGAAAACCGAGAACAATGCTCTCTATCATTCAATGATTGATGTTCTTACATCATCAAAATATAAGGTCATTCTTACCGCCGACGCACCCATTTACCAAGAGACGCTTCGCAATTTTTGGGCAAATGCGAATATTGAAGAACAAAACAATGTGGCCGTAAGTATAACTTCAAAAGTCGGAGGTGAATCGGTTGCTATTACCCCCAGTACCATATCAACAACATTTGAGGTAAACGACTTGGCAGGTAAGACCTCTTTGCCGAAAAATGAGAATCAAACATACTTGATTGGGAGGGGATATGATGGACAGTTGAATCAGGCAACTATATTTAAAGGTAATTTTCCACCACCAATGAAATTCTTGTTCCATACTCTCTTAATCTGTCTCTCAAATAAAAGTACTTCTTTTAATGAAATACCTTTGAAAATTTAGTCATTGGGGTATGCAATTTTGACAAATACTGATTTTAACTACTCCCAAGCACTGTTTGTTGATTTGGTTGTAAATTTAAAAAAAAATTAAAAAGGGGAAAACTCCTGCTATTAAAAAGGGGAAAACTGCTGGTTTTCTTATGTTTCCTAGACTATTAAGCTACTACCTGCAAAAACATGTTTCTCAAAAAGCTTTTGAAAAAGGTGAAGCTATTAAAATGAATAGTCTAACATCTGAAACTTTTACTCGCCTTATGGCTAAAGAGTCAGATGTTTTCAAAACTGAAGCAGATGGGAATGAGGAAATTTTAGATGAGTCCACAACTGCTCCTCAAACGTCTGTTGGTGAGCCCACTGCTGTTGGTGATCACAGCACTACAACCACTGCTGTGAAACCCCCACCAACAAAACTCAAAAAGACCAAAATAAAATCCAAAAAGCCCACCGAAACCAGCAAAACGGGTCCTCTGGAAGATGAGATCCCAGAGGTTAACCCTGTGACAACACATATGTCACTACAAACCAATGTTGCTACTTCCTCACAACATGTGGAAATATCTCAACCCATAAACCAAACTCCTCATGATTCCTCACAGAAGGAACATGTTGTATTCACAGGGACCACAATATGATGTCATACCCTCATATGAGAGTATACTTAAAAGCCCTTCTCCCGGGGCAATGTCTCTTTCGAAAGCAATCCCGTCATCTTCCATTCCACCAAAGTTTGTAGCACTGCTTCAAGATATTGACATTCAGACTGATAGCAATCCCTCCCACGAACACTTTACTGAGAGTTTAACTTCAACAATAGCTATGTCTGAACCTATTCAATTACCTAACCCAGAAATAGTTGAGGAGGCTAGACCTCTTGAATTTCAGCAAATTCTTGATGGTATTTCAAGTGGAGCAGCTACTACAAATGTCAAATCCACTGATTTACATTTGGACAGTAGTTTCATCAGTTAGACTCCCTTGAAGGCAACCACTGCTGTGTCTATCAAGGTATCCACTGGTGAGTTTAAGTTAACCAAGGGTGAGATCACTAAGGTAACCACTGATGCAGAGGGAAGTCCCCAGAACCAAGAACAAGGGGCATCTGCTAATGAAAATTTGGAAGTATTGTTTTGTTCTAATTATTCTGTGATATTAATAAGTAAAAATGTTTGCAATTCAGATGTCGAATGAAGTACCACATAATCCAGAAGTTCATGCTAATAATGAAAATCCTTTGGATAAAAATGCTATAGAAAATCTAATAGCTCAAGGAATAGCTAATGCTTTACCTTCAATAATTAAAGCTGTTAAAAATACCGTAGAACCTACCAAAGTTGTGAGTAGCAAGCATACTCGTGACGATGGTTTTAGCCATAGTGTCAATGGAGGTAATGATGATATTATCAAAATCCCATTTCCCAAGAAAAAGAAAGCGATGACTCTCGGGTGTACCTACAAAGAATTTCTAGCTTGTAAACCAACTGAGTTCGCAGGCAGTGAAGGAGCCACGGCTGCTCTGCGATGGCTAGAAAAGACGGAAGCTGTTCTTACAATCAGCAAATGTGCCGAAGAAGATAAGGTGATGTATGCATCTAATCTCTTTAAGGAAGAAGCCTTAGAATGGTGGAATACAATTCTTCAGGCAAAAGGAAGTGACATGGCTTATGCCATGAATTGGGAAAAATTCAAGGAAATGACAGAAAGGAAATTTTGTCCTCCTTATGAAAAAGAACGAATAACTAACAAGTTCCTAAATCATAAAATGATAGATGTCAATTGTCGTGAATATACGACAACGTTCTTCGAATATGCAAGAATGGTACCAACTCTGGCTTCGCCAGAACCTGTACTAATTTCTCGTTATATTTGGGGATTAGTTAGCGAAATTCGAGACATAGTCAAGGCCACTAGACCACAGACTATTGAAGAAGCAGTCGAGCTAGCTAACATGCTGACAGATGGACTAATCCGCACAAGAGAAGAAAACAAGAAGAAAGAGTTAGCCCAGAAAATTTCCCAAGAATTCTACAAAAAGACAAGAACTGAACCGTCACTGGAGCAACCTACCTGCAGAAGCTGTTACAAAAAGCATTCAGGAAGATGCCGTTTTAGGAAAACATCCTACTGTAACTTCTGCAAGATAACCGGGCATATAGAGGAAGAGTGTAGAAGGAAAACTAATGTTTGTTTCAATTGCGGAGAAACAGGACACATTAAACCATATTGCCCGAAACTAACTAAAGCAATTGACAAAAAGGCCAGAACTTTAGACGGAGCTAAGAAGAACGCGCGAGCATTCGTACTTACTACGCAAGAAGCAGAAATGATTCCAGACGTAGTCGCTGATATGTAATATCTAAGTTAAGTTATTATTTGACCCTAGTACAAATAAAAGTTTATAAATAAATACATTCTGTCAAGTACTTCATCTATTCAAAACCATAACAGAATTGTTTGGTCTTCACTTTCACTGAATCATTCATTTGGTCACGATCACCTTGCGGTGACGTTTTCACAAAATTTGAAGCTTGTGCTAATCTCGTTGCATACCTTATATACGGGTTTAATTATTTATTTATATTGAATCCGTTTTGTTGGTTTATTCTATAAAATCAATCTTAACACAATCATGTGCTAAGATAATGATACACAAATTCATTTCATAATTCAGTGTATCTCTTAAGGATTTTTGTTTCGAGCGTTTCGTAATCTTTATTGTTTTATCATCTTTGATCGAAAAACATTATTCAATTATTTCGATTTCAATCCTACTCGATTTATTTGAAACATTCGGACTTACTTCATTTGATTAAAGCATGGTGAAACTCATTTCATTCACCGCTACTATTTTCAATTATTATGACACCTTGTGGTGGCATTTTCTTTAATTTGTAGCTTGAGCTAATCTTATTTTCACTCCTAATGAACAAATTTCAATTGGTTCATTATCTTAAACAATCTTAATACAATTATGTGTTAAGATAAGAGTACACAAATTCATATCATATTCCGGTGTACCTCTTAACGTTTCTTTCATCGTTTATCGAAAATTCTATAATAATTCGTTTGGTCTTTTCATTATCGATTGAAAATCCTATTCGAAATGAATATCCAAAATTTACTTCATTAAAGCTTTCAGTTGATTATACGGTGAAATTGTTCGGTCACCGTAATTATTGAATTATTTCAATCCTTACGACACCTTGCGGCGTCGTTATAAACTTGTAGCTTGGGCTAAATCATAAGCATACGAATCATTCAAATTCACGTATGTATTTCATTTGACTCATCATTGAAAAGTAGTCTTGATGCAATTATGTATTAAGACAATGATACACTAAACTCTATTGTATTCCGGTGTATCCTTGCAAATTCAATAATGTCAACACACTGATTTTTCTCTTGTTATAATTCGATAGTTGACAATCATTTTCGTGCTTTTATTTCATTTTGAGCTTGTTGATTCTGAGTCTTCTTTAGTTGCTAATCAAAGTAAACTTTCTTTTGACGAAAGAATTTTTATTGATTCTAAAAGTTCTTCACATTCATTCTAAATATTTATTGATCATATATCTTTTTGCTTGAACATAGTCACCTTGGAAATTATATCATTTCATCTCATCCGTTTGATATCGATTTCTTGAAATAATTCAGTTGAATCATTGAGTCCTATTGATTATACAACTTGTATTCGCAAAAATTTGATATTTTAATTCTGTGTCATCTACCTTAATATTGTTTTTATTGACTAGAATATGACCTAAGTCTAAAAGAAATATCGTAACCCAAATCTCGAGGACGAGATTTTTGTTAAGGTGGGGAGAATGTAACAACCCTCATTAAAAGTCCTATTTATATTATTATTTTATTCAATAGGAAACCCTAATTGAGACACCCAAGTGATTCTACGCGAACCCTAAAAATTTCAGAACAATCAGAATCAGGATCAGGGCCCCTAAAACTCAGGGGGGGCATTCCCTACTCGATGATTATCCTTATAAGTTATTATAAAATTCGAATTTAATTATATCGTCGACTCACCTGCACTCCAAACACACGCGGCAAGCAAATAGACATTTTGGGACCCATACGATGCGCAGGGGTTTTTAGGCCTACGATGCGCAAGCAATGTAAATTTTGTGTATAAATAGCAGAGTCTGGGACTTGAATTCTGCAATTGGAACGACGTTCAAACTTCAAATTCACGCTGAATTATTGTCCAATTACTCTCAAAACACACACAAATCACTAATTAGTAGGGGGTGCTGCTACGATACAGGGTATTAACTCAATCGCTATTACGATTCATTGTCCGATCGATCAATGTACTCAATGGATGTTTAAGTGCTGCCCACATTAGGGTGATGCTTTGTCATTAATTGTGATTCCGACTGGATGTTGAGTGCCACCCGAATTCGGGGAATACTCTGTCCTTCGTTGTGAATCCGATGGATGTTTAAGCATAGCACTTTGTCATTCGTTGTGAGGGTTGATCTCGTGAGTTATCGTAAATGCTGTATTAGTTATGTACCTAGTTTGTATGCACTAGGTTACCAGGCTAAGAAATAGGCTAAGCTCTGCTCAAATTAAATCTGCAATATATCAAGGATTATCTGTAGACTAAGCTTTACCCGTAGAAATCTGCAATGTGAGTTCATTTCTCTTTTCTCACAGTTTGTGAGTCCACTCTATTTTCTCACAGTTTTATCACCTTTTTGTGATACAATTATATTTACAAAGGCTTTTCAAAATCCTAAAATGTTTATCAGTTATGCTTACAGTGATTAAGTTTTTATATTCTATAATTACTGCCAGTATGAAAGGTTTTATACATTATTTGATTCTCGTTATTATTTGACAGAAAGTTAGTCAATATTAGCATGACCACAATCACAGTTGGAGTTATGCTCAGTAGCTATAATCAATAACTAATATTATTTTAACATTAAATTATTAATTAATTTAATGTATGTTTGAAACAAATCTAAAATGTGTATACTATAATAGTCAATTATAATATATTCCACTATACGAAGATTATATTTTAGTCACGTTAATATATTAAATAATGATATTACAATTATTTAATTAACATATTATATTTGATAAATTATAGTAGTTTGACATTAAATGATATATGTTATATTCTGAGTTAAAATGGTTTTATGCCATAAGTAATTTGACAAAATAATGTCACGGGACGCAATTAAGTCCAGAGTCACTAGTTGAGAGAATGATCAACAGTGACATGTCCAAAGACACTAGTTGAGAGAATGATCAACAGTGTTATGATTAGAATCACTAGTTGAAAGAATGATCAACAGTGTTATGAATAGAATCACTAGTTGAAAGAATGATCAACAGTGATATGACCAGAGTCACTAGTTGAAAGAATGATCAACAGTGATATGATTAAAGTCACAGGAATCGACTAGTGACAGATAAATTGAATAATAGAATTATTTGATGAATTCACTATTGGACTAAAGTGAGTCAATAATTGATATGATTACTGTCACATTGAACTGTCACCATTTGACAAATACTGATTCAGTTGGGTAAATATAAACAAATATAAAAACCTTAATGCTGTAAGGTATAACAATATATTTTATAAAAATGGAATGAATTCACTCAGTATTTTCGCTGACAAAACCTTTTTCAAACATTTTTCAGGTAATTACAATAAATTGGAATAAGAGCTGGATACGACACTGAAAGGCTTCAAGAAGTGGCTTATTTTATTAATTAAATTAAATTAAGAAATATTGTTTTATGTAAACAAATTTATCTTATAAAACATGGGTTTATCCCATCTATTTAATAAATAAAATCCGGTGTTTCTAAACTCTGATATTTTTCCTAACTTACGGTCCTGATGAAATTTCCGCTGCAACGTTTTTAAAATAATCACCGGTACCGCTGGACTGTTCACGGCTTCCGATTCCGTCCAGGGTGGGTCGGGGGTCGTGACACATTTTGAACAATCTAATTAGGATTAGTTCATGCGACTCAAATAACCGAATTTGGCACTGACTTCTTATTACACACATGACACATACATGTTTTAACCTTTGGTTTGACTGGTTTAACTCTTGGCTAGAATGGTTTATAGCATTTTGGTGAAGAAAAGACGAGGGTATAGAAGATATCTATCTATACTTTCTATAAAAGGAGAAAACCAAGTGACATAAGAAAAGCTGAGGTGGCAGCCATAGAGGCTGTCCAACAAGGCTTTTCTTATGTCATTATCGCATCATAATCCTTAATATATAAAATCACTTTTATTTTCAAAGGTCTGGCCCACATCTAGAAATTCACTTTAATTTTCAAACATCTGCCCACATCTACAAATGGTCAGCTGTTTTTAAAAACGCTTCAAACCTCTGCCCATATTCAAAATTTAAAATCCTGGCTCCAAATTCAAAATTCAAACTACATATGAATCTGGCTCCCTATAAATAACATATGTGAATTTGGCTCCACATTCAAATATCAATTTATCTCTCTCCTTTATATTTGCGATCATATCTCTCTTACTCAAATGCATAGCTCTCATTATTGAGCCGGTTAATCTTCGATTACAGTCCAATATCATTGTTCCAACATCGTTGTTTCATTGAAGCGTTGTTTCACACACCAACGTGTGACCTCGGCTTTTCTTATGTCACTTGGTTTTCTCCTTTTACAGGATTCCAAATTTGCATATTCAGTCTGTTCATCTGCGATTACAGCTTTTTGTACTTCACGTAATTTTTCCAACATCATTGTTGCAACATCGTTGAGGGTATGCTTTCTTCTCTGATTTTGAATCTTAAAATTTGAACTGATCTGTTCTAATTCTCGTTTTATATTTCAGCCTAATCAGAGTTGTTTAAAATTCAAATAATCAGTTGCGGGTTATTTTAGGTTTGTGGATTCTTTTAAACTGTTGATAGATGTTGATAATATTTATTTTAAGGTGTTGATATATTTCAGCTTTGTTTTTTCCGAGCGAGCAGTGGGGAGTTCTTCTGCACTGTTTTGAAGTTTGGAGTGCAGAAAGTGGAGTACTTCATGAAGCGCCGATGCTGTTTCAGGTTTTCTAGTATTTATTATCACTGATGATGTCCATTTTATATATTAGTTCTTCAATCAGTCTAATCATCAGCCTTTTATAGTGTTTAAAATGCATCTTTATGTACACGTTTTTTGTATTAAATATACAAGTTAAAAATGTCATCATACCCTTCTGTAGGTTCTTATGATTTAAAGTATCGCTTTATCAAGCAAGTTGAGGATCAAGTATATAAGGATAGGGCTACTGTTCAAGAGCTGAAGAGGTGTTTTGATGGACTGCATCTTGGTTTGTTTACGAGAAACCAAGTGTCCAGAAACATGATGGTGATGTCTTTCTGCACTTCAGACTTCAAAAACAGTGCAGAAGCTTTTCATCACGTTTTACTACCATTATATCCTTCTTTTACATCAGACTTGAAGAAATATACAAGTTAAAAATGTCACCATACCCTTCTGTAGGTTCTTATGATTTAAAGTATTGCTTTATCAAGCAAGTTGAGGATCAAGTATATGAGGATAGGGCTACTGTTCAAGAGGCTGTCCATTATTAAATTTCGTTGTTCAGTTCTCAATGTAATTGTTGATATATTGTCATATGTGATATGTAAATTTTAATTCTATTAATCTTTGTAGAGCATTTTATTTTTACTAATTTGAGCATCAACTGTTGTTAGAGTTGATACCTGCTACTGTAAATGTTGAGTTGCTACTGTTGCCAACATCTGTTATTCCCAACAGCAGTTTCCAAAGAATTGCCAACCATTAAAACAATAGAAGTTCTGAACATTCTTAAAAAATAGGTATTTTGAAAAAAATTGACAAAAATCTTTAAAAGTCTGTTGAAAACAGCTATTTTTAAAACATCTGTTTGGCAAAAGATTCATCCACTGTTTAAAGGTATTGTCTGTTCTCATAATTTCTGTTTTTTGTAACGACTGTTGAGTTGTTACTGTTGCCAACATCTGTTATTCCCAACAGCAGTTTCCAAAGAATTGTCAACCATTAACACAATAGAAGTTCTGAACATTCTTAAAAAAAAAGGTAGTAGCTTTTGTTTGCCATGTAGATTATTGTTGGTCTTTAAATGAAGAGTTTTTTTTTTTAATTTTTTTTATGGCAGAGGTTTAAAATTTGTCCTTTCAGTTTCTTGATATTTAATTCTATAGTTTTCCCATGAAAATTTATTTTTTAAATGTTTTGCATTAAATGGCAGCTGATATTTAATATCAAATTATTCGTTTATATTAAAAGTCTGTTGAAAACAACTGTTTTCCAAACCTGTGTTTGACTAAGGACTGCTGACTTACTATTGTTGCATAAGATCTGTTGTTGCCCAACAGTGGTTTCCAAACACTGCTGAAGGGTATTGTCTGTTCTCATAGGTTCTGTTTAATCTAAGGACTGCTGAGTTACTAATGTTGCCTAACATCTGTTGTTGGCCAACAGTGGTTTTCAAACAACTGTCATCCATTATCAGAGCAGAGGTTGTGACGTGGACAGATGTTAGCCATCAGATCTTTGTAACTTCTGACATGTCAGCATTCACCTTTTCACTTTATAAACCCCTGTTTCATCCCCAAACAGAGGTTTTACTTTCGCCCCGAGTTTAAAATTCATCAAAGCGGTTTCCACCTTCTTCTTCAACACTTCTTCGTCAACGTCTCGCAACTTTCAATTCCGATCATGGCTTTAATGATGAAAAATTCGCATAACTACCTGGCTATTTTTGTGAAAACCGAGAACAATGCTCTCTATCATTCAATGATTGATGTTCTTACATCATCAAAATATAAGGTCATTCTTACCGCCGACGCACCCATTTACCAAGAGACGCTTCGCAATTTTTGGGCAAATGCGAATATTGAAGAACAAAACAATGTGGCCGTAAGTATAACTTCAAAAGTCGGAGGTGAATCGGTTGCTATTACCCCCAGTACCATATCAACAACATTTGAGGTAAACGACTTGGCAGGTAAGACCTCTTTGCCGAAAAATGAGAATCAAACATACTTGATTGGGAGGGGATATGATGGACAGTTGAATCAGGCAACTATATTTAAAGGTAATTTTCCACCACCAATGAAATTCTTGTTCCATACTCTCTTAATCTGTCTCTCAAATAAAAGTACTTCTTTTAATGAAATACCTTTGAAAATTTAGTCATTGGGGTATGCAATTTTGACAAATACTGATTTTAACTACTCCCAAGCACTGTTTGTTGATTTGGTTGTAAATTTAAAAAAAAATTAAAAAGGGGAAAACTCCTGCTATTAAAAAGGGGAAAACTGCTGGTTTTCTTATGTTTCCTAGACTATTAAGCTACTACCTGCAAAAACATGTTTCTCAAAAAGCTTTTGAAAAAGGTGAAGCTATTAAAATGAATAGTCTAACATCTGAAACTTTTACTCGCCTTATGGCTAAAGAGTCAGATGTTTTCAAAACTGAAGCAGATGGGAATGAGGAAATTTTAGATGAGTCCACAACTGCTCCTCAAACGTCTGTTGGTGAGCCCACTGCTGTTGGTGATCACAGCACTACAACCACTGCTGTGAAACCCCCACCAACAAAACTCAAAAAGACCAAAATAAAATCCAAAAAGCCCACCGAAACCAGCAAAACGGGTCCTCTGGAAGATGAGATCCCAGAGGTTAACCCTGTGACAACACATATGTCACTACAAACCAATGTTGCTACTTCCTCACAACATGTGGAAATATCTCAACCCATAAACCAAACTCCTCATGATTCCTCACAGAAGGAACATGTTGTATTCACAGGGACCACAATATGATGTCATACCCTCATATGAGAGTATACTTAAAAGCCCTTCTCCCGGGGCAATGTCTCTTTCGAAAGCAATCCCGTCATCTTCCATTCCACCAAAGTTTGTAGCACTGCTTCAAGATATTGACATTCAGACTGATAGCAATCCCTCCCACGAACACTTTACTGAGAGTTTAACTTCAACAATAGCTATGTCTGAACCTATTCAATTACCTAACCCAGAAATAGTTGAGGAGGCTAGACCTCTTGAATTTCAGCAAATTCTTGATGGTATTTCAAGTGGAGCAGCTACTACAAATGTCAAATCCACTGATTTACATTTGGACAGTAGTTTCATCAGTTAGACTCCCTTGAAGGCAACCACTGCTGTGTCTATCAAGGTATCCACTGGTGAGTTTAAGTTAACCAAGGGTGAGATCACTAAGGTAACCACTGATGCAGAGGGAAGTCCCCAGAACTAAGAACAAGGGGCATCTGCTAATGAAAATTTGGAGATACCTCCTCTTTCAAAAGCAGATACAACCACCTCTGGTGGGAATTCAGATGATCCTATTAAGTTAGGTGATGGATTAAAATACCAGGATTTGATGGACATGATATCTAACTTGAAAACAACTATTGCTGATATGAAAGATCAATTGAAGCAGTTGGTGGATGCTTTCAAATGTCGACCTTCTTATCAGCAGTTATGCCAAGAGCTTTGGAATTCGGTACAACCCATTCTTGCAGCTCAAAGGGAACTGGCTGAGATTCAACTTAATTCCCACATGAAGCTAATTAGAGTTATGGTTGAAGCAAGATACAAAGACACACAGGCTGACATCAAGGGCATAAAAGAATGCATTGCAAAGTTAACTGGTACTACCCATGCACCTGTGTTTGAAAAAGACGATGAAGATGATGCTGAAAATAGGGAAAAGGATTCCATGAAAAACTTTGGCAAACCAACACCAAGGAATCAACCAAAACAAAATCCAAAGCCTGCCAAGCAAACTTCTGCAAAATCTCCTGGAAAATCTGATACTGGTAAGAAAAAGGGAATTAATGATTCCGTTAACAAACAGACAGATAAGGAGATTGAACGAAAGCAGAAGAGGAAGCATATAAAAGAGGAAGATAAAGCGCTCAACATTGGAACTTCAAATAGAAGAAAATCACACAAACACAACGAATCTCCTATTGTTATATTTCCTAAACCAATATCACCACCAGAAAAACCAACCACTGCTGCGAAACTTAAAACCACTGCTTAACCTAAGAAGCCAGATTCTGATACACCTAAAACAAAACTCTCACCAGAAAAACCACCTGTCAAAAAGCAGAATACAAAATCCTCATCACCACT
Source organism: Helianthus tuberosus (assembly GCA_030545235.1). Classification (NCBI taxonomy): domain Eukaryota; kingdom Viridiplantae; phylum Streptophyta; class Magnoliopsida; order Asterales; family Asteraceae; genus Helianthus; species Helianthus tuberosus. The sequence goes on from JARYGA010022242.1 coordinate 33,523, forward strand.
GCCAACCTCCATTGAAACAATTGTTGATGCAACAAATGTTTCAACACATGTTAAGACAACAGCGGTTGAGACACCAGTTGTTTCAACAGTTGTTGCTCAATCCACTGATTCTACCCAATTTCAATTCCCATCACAATCAACCCTTACACTCATATCACCTTTTTCTTCCCTAACCCCTCCTTCTCCAAAATCTGTTTACACAAGAAAGAGAAAATTCATGGTGCATGAAGAAGAGAAGGAAGAAAAAGAAATACCCGCACCAATTCCGTTATCAGCTACTCCATTCATTCAAACTTCACCCAAACCATTCGTCCCGCCTCCATCAACAAAGATCAACCCATTGGCAGTAACTTTCAATCTGGAACTGCTTGTAGTTCAAGATGAAATGACTCAATTTTACACAGAGGATGATCCATCCAAAAGAACCTTCCCATCTCTTCAGGGATTCGAAACTCCAAAGAATATTTATGAATATCTGAAGCTAAAGGGCAAGCAAGCAGAAGATAAGGCAAATGAAGAGTGTAAAGGGCTAGGAGACATTAAGTTATCAGTTCGCATGCAACATTGGCTTGGTGAAGTCAAGAAGTTGGAATATTTTGCTAGAGACCTGAGTAAGAATATGTCAAATTTGTCACCAAATGCTGAGCTACAAAAGACATTAAGGAATGATTTCTTGAACACTATCATGGAAACTAAGCCCTACGAAGCCTACAGGTCTGATTTCAAAGACTGGCCCCTTAAGGCTCTTAATGAGGAAGTTAATAGAACTGAAAAGATGAATAAAGATCCTCAAATGCCAAAATCTGCTCCCAACTGGAAACAATACAAAAAGGTTGAAGTGGATGAAGTGTTGAAGTACAAGAGAATGAAGGCAGAACTTGTAGCAGCTAAGGTTGGGACTGCTAGACAAATTGGAAAATGGTCTAGGCAGTATATTGATCGAGCTTACAGTAAGTTAGAAGAGCAAAGAAAGACAGATCCATCCCTTCCTAAAAAGTCAGTATACAAAGATGAAATGACTGTTATACGTCGGCAGACCGTTACATCTAAAAAGTTGTTCTCATCAGCAGATGTATCCATCGCTGCCTTGAACCAAAGAAAAAGACAACAACTGATGGATGAGGAAGATGAAAATAGGTATGCTAAGTACAGAAAAGAGTCTATCAGAAATCAGTTACGATATGGATTGGATGATGCTTCGTTGCAACTACAAGCTCAATTTGCTCAAGCATTTCAGAAGTTGGCAAACAGGGCTCAATCATCAAACTCGTCTCAAATAAAACTTCTCTCAAGAAACCCATCAGATCCAAAAATAGTAAAGTTGTCACACCCCGATTTCCACGTGTCACCGGTGGGCCCGGTGAGGAGTATCGTAACGTGGTTGGCAACATAATAGTCAAACAACACAATATTTAATATGCACAGCGGAAGCAATTTTAAAAGATATAATACAACCGAATGTAATATTGTAATATCAAATGTCACAATATTCGGAAGTTTATCCACAGATGGATCGGAAACAAATAATAGTTCAACAGACTTCAGGCATCTTAAGTTTGCGAGACTCTTTATTGATGCTAAGGAGACAATCCATCCAATTACGCTTAGTACCTGCATTTAATCTTTTTGGGAAAATACGTCAGTTTACACTGGTAAATACATTCAACTGACTCATTTTGGAAAATGATTGAAAATTGGTTTGGATGCACGTGGCATAAACATTTTTATTTTAACTTGGGAGAATTATTTAAATATATAATCTTGTGAACGAATTACATGTTCCTTGTGCGTTCAGTAGCCCGGATCTTGTCCGGGTTAAAGATCAATAGACACACCACAATATTCTTTTGTGCACTGACGGGTGTACGCCTACACCCCGTGCTTAAGTCGTGGCCATTTCGTAAAATGATGCCAAGGATATCCGGGACATGGTCATTAACCCCCCAAAGGCTTTAAGTAACAAGACTGTTTAAACGAGCTGATCAAATTATTCAATTAACCACCCAACGATGGAAGATTTGATGCCCGATCAAGCGGTATGCTATATACCGTAAGCCAAGCCCGTATAGGGAAAATAAGTTAAAAGTATTTACCTGAGCAAAGTATATATCACAATAAGCAAATTGCAAGTAGCTTTTACTGGTCCTCCTAATCTGGAACGAAGGTTTATAATAACCTATTAGAATCCTAATGGGTCTTTAATTAAGCTTAAGCTTAGACCGACTAGTTTCAAAGATACGGTTCGTACGAACGATTAAGCGAAGACCGGATAGAATGTGATTTAGACCTGACAAGTTCAGAGGCTTGCTTAATATGGGTATTTCATACACATTCTGGATTTTGAGATAAAACCGTTAAGGTTTGACCCGTTTAGGCTAATTTATGTAAACTAGGTACATAAACCGAACCGAACGCGTAATAAGCGTAACGAGTATTCATGAGAGCTATTTACAGGTTTCCTAAGTTAATATGCTTCATATATGTTGTGGCATCAGTAAGATGTCTTTTATTATGCCCGAAACGAATTTAAACACAAACTATGCCCCGTAGGGGTAGTTTGGTCATTTAAAAGGTTATAAAAGAGTTTAAGTATTTACCTGAGTTACACGTCTGATGAAATTGGCCAAAATACTTATTTCACTAAGTTGTAACAGTAGGATAAAGTATATATGTGAAATTTAGTAATTATAACCAAACTATGCCCCGTAGAGGTATTTTGGTAATTTCACATAAGCCGAAAAGCTCAAAATTGAAGTCTGAGTTTAACAACTTTTGTTTACTATTAAAACATTATAATTTGCCTCAAATATCAGTAGGTATCAACCCTTGTATGTTTAAAATAATTCTAGTACATACTATGCGTTAAAAACGCTTAAAAAGGCGATTAGAAGCCATTTCCGGGTTCGATACATAAATCTGATATTTTTATATTTCCAGAAGGTTTAAAATAATTTATTTATCATATGTGATCAGTAGCAAAAGGTTTGGAGTCGTTTAGATATGTAAAACTCATTTTACAGCCCGTAAGGGCAAAACTGACAATTACCGGATTAAGCCTATGGCTATAAGTTATGCTCAGCCTAAAATTAATTAAAAATCTTTAAAAATACCAAAATAATATATTACATCAGTGGGTAAAGAGTTTGATATCAAAAAGTATGTTTAAATAGGCTATACGCTAAATACGCTGTTTAATTAACATAAAGCTTTAATTTTACGCTAACGAGCATAACTCTTAATCCACACTTCAAACTGATGTCAAATTTTGCATACAAGTTTATATATCAGTAATTAAAGTTTCTACTCTTTTACATTTTCAAAAATCACGTTTTAAGGTGAAAAGGGCATAATGGTCAACATATGAGCAATTAACGGAATCATGCATATTAATTGGATAACTAATGATCCGAGGTGTATAATCACAGAGGCTTATACTAGCATGTAACCTGGTCCAAATAAAGCTCTAAGGCATTTCTAAACATACCATAACGGGTCAGAACTGAAAGTCAAAGTATAAGTCAAACTATGCGACTTTCGGTTCCGAACCGGGTCTAAACAGGAAATTGTAGGGTTGAACATGTTTAGACATGTCCTTACACTAATTACCAAGTTATATTAATGATCAAACAGGTTATACATGTTCTACATTGCTAATCATGCATAAGTTGCAATTTAAACTTTCTGTTGACTTTTTAATTACACGTTTGACCCGACATTAGACCTAGTTAGAGTGGGAATCAGGGGGAACCCTTTTGAGGTTTTATTACCCACATAATTACCTACTTAAAGGTACTTTTGATTCGACTAATCACTGGACCATTAGTGAATAATTTTAAAGTCAACCGTTAATTACGACGGTTTGACTTTTAAGCTAAAACTAAGCTAAAACTTAATTAAGAAAGGTTTAGCAAACTTACCAAGGTCCTATGCACGAAATGTGAAGACTTGAGCCTTCTTGGGAGCTCCAAGAATGACCAGAAGTGCAAATGAAGGTGTGAGGAACAATGGTTGCAACTAAGGTCCTTTATATAGTGATCAAATCACCATAAGAAGTTGACAAGCAAGTCTAGCACTGACCACAAATCATTAACATGTGTCCCTAAGTGTCTAGGACTGTTTAGGGGTCGCCCACCATGTTAAAATATCTGTTTTTGGTCGATTCTGCGCGTTTACAGGAGTCTGATTGAAGTTTCTGTTACTGTACATCTGACGCGGCCCGCGTAAGATATCTTAACATCTTACGCGGCCCGCATGGGCCTTGTTATCAGATTTTGCATTTTCTAGTTTCCACATCTTGTCCCTTGGCCTTTCGAAAGGGCAACTAAGCCTAATTCTTGCATTTTGACCCCTTATTATTTATATACAAGGGCTTTAGGACTTATACCCACTTTGCCAAGTCCCTGGACACTTCCGGTTAACCCGAAAAGTCATAACTTTCAACGTTAACGCTTTAACCCCTCGCACACGAACTTGATCATAACTTTCTCATACGATTATGAAACTTTATGAAATTTATATCGTGCATTCTAGTGATCATAATTTACAGTTACAAAGCTTCGGGTTTGTCAAAAGGTCAATCAGAGCTATAACTTAAACATGTTGACACATTTAACCCTTGTAGTTTGCAATCTCTCACTTTTAGCTTCGTATGATCCATGATTTATTCGTTTGATGTTATAAACATCGTGTAGGGTTATTATGAAGTATATTTTTTCACTTTTGACATTTAGAACTCGTATATTCACATACTTTCCATGTTTGTCAACTTTAGTCCTTTCAGAACATCCTTTCACACGATCAAACATGTGACACGTGTCAACTCATTATAGGACGTGAATTTTCGAGGTGTTACATCCTCACCCCCTTAAAATAAATCTCGACCCGAGATTTACTAAAATAGATAAGGGTACTTTTCTTTCATCGTGGATTCAACCTCCCACGTATACTCGGGACCTGTACGGGCATCCCACTTGACCTTAACAATAGGTACTTGCTTCCTTCGAAGCTTCTTTACCTGTCGATCTTCAATCGACAAAGGTTTTTCCACAAATTTTAAGCTCTCATCTATATGCACATCTGTATGCGGTATTACCAGTGATTCATCAGCGAAGCACTTCTTCAGATTGTAGATGTGGAACACATTGTGAATTCCACTGAGCTTTTCTGGTAAGTTTAACTTGTAGGCAACTGATCCGACACGTTCGATAACCTCGAAAGGTCCTATGTATCTCGGGCTTAGCTTGCCTTTCTTACCAAATCGCATCACTCCCTTCCAGGGTGATACTTTGAGTAACACTTTGTCACCTACTTCAAAGTGAAAAGCTTTACGCTTTAGGTCTGCGTAACTCTTCTGCCTATCTCGGGCAGCTTTGAGACGGTCACGAATCTGGACAATCTTGTCCGTCGTTTCAAAGACTATCCCTGGTCCTGATAATTGGACATCTCCAACTTCCGCCCAACACACGGGCGATCTACACTTTCTACCATATAATGCCTCAAAAGGCGCAGCCTTTATGCTGGTGTGGTAGCTATTGTTGTAGGAGAATTCGATTAATGGTAAGTTCTTATCCCAACTACCACCCAAATCGATCGCACATGCGCGTAGCATGTCTTCCAATGTTTGAATAGTACGCTCACTCTGGCCGTCAGTCTGAGGATGATAAGCCGTACTAAAATTCAAACGTGTGCCCAAAGATTGCTGGAAACTCTTCCAAAAATGTGACGTGTATCTAGTATCTCTGTCAGAGATAATAGACACAGGTATGCCATGTAAGGCTACAATCTTATCCACGTACAGCTGGGCTAACATGTCGGAGCTATAAGTCTCCTTGATGGGTAGGAAATGTGCTGACTTAGTCAGTCTGTCAACTATAACCCATATTGTATCATTTCCTTTCCTTGTCTTAGGTAACTTGGTGATAAAATCCATAGTTACCATTTCCCATTTCCAAGTAGGAAGTTCGGGCTGTTGTAGCAAGCCTGACGGCTTTTGATGCTCGGCTTTGACTTGCGCACATGTCAAGCATTTAGCTACATAGGTGGCTACAGACTTTTTCAAGCCTATCCACCAATAATTTGTCTTTAGATCCTGGTACATCTTATCAGCTCCAGGATGAACGGAGTATTTGGAACTATGGGCTTCCTGGGGGATGACATCTCGAAGTCCTCCATAAATTAGAACCCATATTCGTCCATTTAATCTTAGAATTCCGTCATTGCTAAGAGTTAACTGCTCTTCAGTTACTCCTAACTTTTCATTAGGATAGTTAGCTTCCAACACAGCTTCCTTCTGTGCAGCTAACAACCTTTCAATCAAATTGTTCTTTATCTCCATGCGCTTGGCATTGATTCGGATGGGTTTCACCCTATCCTTTCGACTCAAGGCATCAGCGACTACATTCGCCTTGCTGGGATGGTATCTTATTTCACAATCATAATCATTTAAAGTTTCCATCCAACGGCGTTGCCTCATGTTTAATTCCTTCTGATTAAACAGATGTTGAAGGCTCTTGTGATCGGAATAGATCACACACTTGATTCCATATAGGTAATGCCTCCATAGTTTTAGTGCGAATACAACGGCACCCAACTCCAAGTCATGGGTGGTGTAATTCTTTTCATGCACTTTTAACTGTCGTGATGCATAGGCAATAACCTTGCCCTTCTGCATAAGCACACACCCCATCCCGGTGTGTGATGCATCACAATAAACCACAAATTCTTCGATTCCATCAGGCAATGTCAACACAGGAGCATTGCTCAACTTCTGCTTGAGAATATCGAAAGCTTCTTGCTGCTTAGGCCCCCAATCAAACTTAATCTTCTTCTTAGTTAGAGAAGTTAGGGGCGCAGCAATCCTTGAAAAATTTTCAATGAAGCGCCTGTAGTATCCTGCTAAGCCTAGGAAGCTACGAATCTCCATAGGCGTCTTTGGCTCTTGCCAATTCATAACAGCTTCAACTTTAGCGGGATCCACCTGGATACCATGCTCACTGACCACATGTCCAAGAAATTGGACTTCTCGTAGCCAAAATTCACACTTGGAAAATTTGGCGTAGAGCTTCTCATGATGTAAAAGTTTGAGAATACATCGAAGATGTTTCTCATGATCAGCTTGGCTCTTAGAGTAAATGAGAATGTCGTCAATGAAGACGATGACGAATTTATCTAAGTACGGCTTGCAAACGCGATTCATGAGATCCATGAACGCAGCCGGTGCATTAGTGAGTTCAAAAGGCATCACTAGGAACTCGTAATTACCATAACGAGTCCTAAATGCAGTTTTATGCACGTCTTCATCTCTAACCTTCAGTTGATGGTAGCCTGACCTCAAATCAATCTTCAAGAAATAACTGGCCCCTTGTAACTGATCGAACAAATCGTCGATCCTGGGCAAAGGATATCTATTCTTTATCGTGACCTTATTAAGCTCACGATAGTCGATGCACAGACGCATCGATCCATCCTTCTTCTTGACAAACAGGACTGGCGCTCCCCAAGGAGACGAGCTAGGTTTTATGAAACCTTTGGCTAGCAATTCATCTAGCTGTGTCCTCAATTCTTTCATCTCTGTGGGCGCCAACCTATAAGGTGCTCTAGCAATAGGTGCTGCTCCGGGGATGATATCAATTCTGAATTCAACTTGTCTATCTGGTGGCAAACCAGGTAGTTCTTCATGAAAAACTTCGGGATATTCAGAAATGACAGGGATGTCTTCTATCTTCGGTCTAGGTTCATTAATAATCACTTACGCCATGTAGATGACACAACCCTTCTTTAAACATTTGGAAGCCTTAAGCATAGTCACTTGCTCAGGCAGTCCATACTGTGTGTCTCCCCGAATGGTAAGTGATTCACCAGACGGAGTCTTTATCACTACCTGCTTCTTGTTGCAGACAATTTGGGCCTGGTTATGAGATAACCAGTCCATACCCAGAACTATGTCAAAACCGGCCAACTTAAAGGGAAGCAGAGACAGAGGAAAAGAATGGTTCTTAATGGATATAACACATCCATCTAACACAGTTGAGACGGTTTCTATGGTTCCATCTGCTAACTCTACCTCATAATTTATACTCAAGGTTTTGACAGGTAAATTCAGCAATTTGCAAAATTTATGATCTACGAAAGACTTATCAGCGCCTGAATCAAATAGTACTCTAGCATAGACGTCATTTACAAGGAAGGTACCTGTAATAACGTTGTCGTCTAGAACCGCTTCCTTTGCGTCCATTCTAAAGACTCTAGCATTAGTCTTCTTGGCCTCTTCAGGCTTCTTGTTGTATTTAGGGCAGTTGGTCTTAATGTGCCCCTTTTCATTGCAACGGTACCACGTTGCGTCTTTCATCTTCTTGCAATCCAAGGTTTTGTGATCCGTGGACTTGCATATACCACAAGCAAAGGTTTTTGACTGAGTCTGAGAGTTCGACTTGAGTCTGCACTTTCCATAGTGCTGTTTCTTGCAAATTTTGCATTTGGGCTTCTCACCAGACTGATGCCCATCTTTCCTTGACTCAGGTCCTTTCTTGTTGTCACCGTTCCCACGGTGCTTCTTGTTCGACCTTCGTGAACCATCATCTTCACGTTTTCTCTTCTCAGCCTCCTTATTCCTCAGCGATCTTTGCCTGACCGCATCCAGAGTGAGGGATAAGGAAATGTCAGCTACGGATCTAAAAGTAGCTGGCCGAGAAGCCTTAACGCTTGCCTTGATCTCGGGGGCTAAACCACCGATAAAACGAGCTATTCTTTTTGGTTCCGGGGTTACCAGATATGGAACCAACCGGGACATAGTGTTGAAGCTCGTTAGGTAAGCTTGACAGTCAAGGTTTGTCATCACCAATGATAGAAAATCAGACTCTATCTTCTCCACCTCATGCTGAGGGCAGTAATTTTCCCTTATAAGGGCAACAAATTGATACCACGACATGTTGTACAATGGGATTTTTCCGGTGGCTTGAATCAGAGATCTCCACCATGCTAAAGCTTCACCCTTAAAAGACTGCGACACAAACTTGACCACGTCTCTCTCAGCGCATCCGCTGATATCTACAACCGTATCCATCTCATCCAGCCACGTCATACAGTCAATGGCTCCTTTCTCCCCAGTGAAGTCCCGGGGCTTACATGAAACAAAGTATTTATACGAGCAACTCTTCTCACGGGGTCTTTGGTTCAATACAATGTGTTGCGATGGATTACTATGGTGGTTTGAGGAGTGTCGTTCATCATCTTTCTTCGGGTCGTCTTTCTTGGATGGTGGCTTTGAAGGCTGTGTAGATAGGGTCCTACTACGAGTCCCACTATACTCTTCGTACTGCCGTTCCAATGCCTTAGTAACTGCGTCGTCGACCAACGCTTTCAACTCCGCACCCGTTAAATTAACCCGGGCGTTATCAATGTTCTCCACTGGATGACTATTTATCTCGTCTGAGTCAGCCATTTTAATTGAACTGTTGCAGAAAACAAGGACAATAATTTTATTTGGGAGTTTATTATGGAATTACCCCTTAGGGTAACTCATTAACCATGGTAACAGAGACCATATTTGGTTAATTTATTAATCGTATTAAATTAGGATTTCAATTAAAATTTATCCTAATTATAAACAATATCAATATATATTAGCACATAAGGCTTAGTCACATGGACAATTTAAATATAAGCCATGATTTCAGAGAATCAAGGCTTTTAAGGTTTGAACATAGTTTAATACCTTTATTAGACATGGAGTCATAGCTACCACTGTCTTTTGGCTCATATGGAAACGAGCAGGGCCCGTAGGCACTTATTACCACGTATGGTAAAAATATGATCATCTTAATTGATGATCTTACCCATGATTCAGAGATCATTAAGTTGGGTTAGGAATCTGTGGAAAGATTCTTATATAAAGCAATGTGTGTGATTTTTAACAAATCACTTCTGCCAGGAGCGTTAACATGTTTTCAGATGTTAACTAGGATTTGAATCTTTTTAACAGGTCTTACCATCATGGTCAGGTCTTTATAAAGACACTCAGACTAGGTTTCACTCTTAAGATTCTTATTCAATAATTAAGTAGGCAGATTATCTTTAAAAGGAATGAATTTTTATTTATTTATTTATTTCATATATAACATTTATGCATATAATAGCAAGATGAAATTTATAAACATAACATTCCATTAATTATCAAAAGATTACATGTCGCCCTAAACGGGACTTTTCAATAAGCAAACTTACCCACGCAGGGGTTTAAACAAGTACTTACCCACGCAGGGGCTTAAATAACAAACATACCCATGTAGGGGCTTAATTAACAAACATACCCACGTAGGGGCTTAATAATATAATAGTCCACGCAGGGACTTACACAAATAACATACCCTCGCAGGGGTTAACAGAAAGATAGACCCACGCAGGGGTCAAAACAAAAAGCATACATACCCACACAGGGGCTAATACAGCAAGATATGCTCACGCAGGGGCTCAACTGATACAAGGAGGTTACAACAACAATGGAAGGATTCAGTGGTCCTTCTTGCTCTTCCCTTTAATTAGGCTCGTTAATCCTTGGAAGAAAGTTTGTCGCTCCCTTCGTTCCCTGTGAAATTCTCGCTCTACATGGTCCAACCTTTGCAAAATTTCTTCACGCTCTGGTGGGGAGAACCTTGGTGGTTGCGATTGCATCCGTATAATAGGTCTTAGAGGTATCTGGTACCCATGTGTTGGGTAACCTACTCCCCATGGAGCTCCGTACGGTCCTTCCGGGTTCAGGGCGTTGTAATTTGCCGCTACCATGTATGGGTCAGCCTCAATGTAACCGTAGTTGTTGTGAACTGGTGGCTCAAACGGGTTGTATGCCATAGAACCCGTATATGCTGGAATTGGGTTATCAAAACCCATCGGCGGTGGCTGCAGTACAGCTGGGTTAGAAGGTCCACCCATTTGTGGGTCCTCCTGGTGTGGCGGATAGTGACTGCCACTGGATTGACGAGGAGAGCTAAAATGAAAGTCCCCTCCCCGTGTAGACATACGCGGTCCAGATCTCCTACGCCTTGGCGGTTGAGGAGGTGCTGGTTGAACTGGTGGCGGTGGAGGTGGTGGCGTAACTGCCACAAATCTTGAATCCTCGGAGGGATCCTGTTGTTGCTGCTGCTGCTGCTGAGGCGACGAATGGTGAGGAGGTGTATAGTACCATTCGTGCCGGGTGAACATAGCTTGGAAGCTATCTGGACCAACATAGGGTGATCCGTGGAAAGAAGATCCATCCGAAATCTCGATCGGATGGTTCGGTGTACCACTGGCGGGTTCGACGGGATCCGTGTCCTCGTCTATATCCTCCGCGTTGTCTCCCGAGAAGTGGTCCTCCGGGCCCAATGGGTTAAAACCCACTGGTTCTTGTATATAATTGGCCGGGTTAAACCGGCCCCGAAAAACTGGTGTAGGGTCACCAAAAGAGTTGTGCGATAAGGATCGCTGTAATGGTATGTATGAAGGTTGAGGGTTGTTGGGCTCGTACTCCGGCTGTGGCCCATAAGGGTTAGGAGGTGTTGAACTGTGTGAGACCGACCGTCTAGCCGGCTCAAAGAGGTTCCTCCGGTTCCGCTGGGGATCGTCACTCTCCGTGGTAGATGGAGCTCGCGCATTCGAAGGTCCAGCTTCATTATCATTGGGGGCGGTGATTGGCCCCTTGCCTCTTCCTCTTTTCCTGAAGAATCTTGGCGGCATTTTGTTAATCCTGTCAATATGGCATGAGATAACAAAACAAAAATATATGCAAAATAAAGGACAACACAAACAAAGTGGAATTTGTCCTATGTTATATGTCTAGACTCGAAAGTTTAGAAATGTGCAATTGTGTAACTGAGATTAAACACAAAAGGCTAGTGTTTAATTCACTCAGTGTTGGCTCTGATACCAACCTGTCACACCCCGATTTCCACGTGTCACCGGTGGGCCCGGTGGGGAGTATCGTAACGTGGTTGGCAACATAATAGTCAAACAACACAATATTTAATATGCACAGCGGAAGCAATTTTAAAAGATATAATACAACCGAATTTAATATTGTAATATCAAATGTCACAATATTCGGAAGTTTATCCACAGATGGATCGGAAACAAATAATAGTTCAACAGACTTCAGACATCTTAAGTTTGCGAGACTCTTTATTGATGCTAAGGAGACAATCCAACCAATTACGCTTAGTACCTGCATTTAATCTTTTTGGGAAAATACGTCAGTTTACACTGGTAAATACATTCAACTGACTCATTTTGGAAAATGATTGAAAATTGGTTTGGATACACGTGGCATAAACATTTTTATTTTAACTTGGGAGAATTATTTAAATATATAATCTTGTGAACCAATTACATGTTCCTTGTGCGTTCAGTAGCCCGGATCTTGTCCGGGTTAAAGATCAATAGACACACCACAATATTCTTTTGTGCACTGACGGGTGTACGCCTACACCCCGCGCTTAAGTCGTGGCCATTTCGTAAAATGATGCCAAGGATATCCGGGACATGGTCATTAACCCCCCAAAGGCTTTAAGTAACAAGACTTTTTAAAGAGCCGATCAAATTATTCAATTAACCACCTAACGATGGAAGATTTGATGCCCGATCAAGCGGTATGCTATATACCGTAACCCAAGCCCGTATAGGGAAAATAAGTTAAAAGTATTTACCTGAGCAAAGTATATATCACAATAAGCAAATTGCAAGTAGCTTTTACTGGTCCTCCTAATCTGGAACGAAGGTTTATAATAACCTATTAGAATCCTAACGGGTCTTTAATTAAGCTTAAGCTTAGACCGGCTAGTTTCAAAGATACGGTTCGTACGCACGATTAAGTGAAGACCGGATAGAATGTGATTTAGACCCGACAAGTTCAGAGGCTTGCTTAATATGGGTATTTCATACACATTCTGGATTTTGAGATAAAATCGTTAAGGTTTGACCCGTTTAGGCTAATTTATGTAAACTAGTTACATAAACCGAACCGAACGCGTAATAAGCGTAACGAGTATTCATGAGAGCTATTTACAGGTTTCCTAAGTTAATATGCTTCATATATGTTGTGACATCAGTAAGATGTCTTTTATTATGCCCGAAACGAATTTAAACACAAACTATGCCCCGTAGGGGTAGTTTGGTCATTTAAAAGGTTATAAAAGAGTTTAAGTATTCACCTGAGTTACAGGTCTGATGAAATCAGCCAAAATACTTATTTTACTAAGTTGTAACAGTAGGATAAAGTATATATGTGAAATTTAGTAATTATAACCAAACTATGCCCCGTAGGGGTATTTTGGTAATTTCACATAAGCCGAAAAGCTCAAAATTGAAGTCTAAGTTTAACAACTTTTGTTTACTGTTAAAACATTATAATTTGCCTCAAATATCAGTAGGTATCAACCCTTGTATGTTTAAAATAATTCTAGTACATACTATGCGTTAAAAACGCTTAAAAAGGCGATTAGAAGCCATTTCCGGGTTCGATACATAAATCTGATATTTTTATATTTCCAAAATGTTTAAAATAATTTATTTATCATATGTGATCAGTAGCAAAAGGTTTGGAGTCGTTTAGATATGTAAAACTCATTTTACAGCCCGTAAGGGCAAAACTGACAATTACCGGATTAAGCCTACGACTATAAGTTATGCTCAGCCTAAAATTAATTAAAAATCTTTAAAAATCCCAAAATAATATATTACATCAGTGGGTAAAGAGTTTGATATCAAAAAGTATGTTTAAGTACGCTATACGCTAAATACGCCGTTTAATTAATATAAAGCTTTAATTTTACGCTAACGAGCATAACTCTTAATCCACACTTCAAACTGTTGTCAAATTTTGCATACAAGTTTATATATCAGTAATTAAAGTTTCTACTCTTTTATATTTTCAAAAATCACGTTTTAAGGTGAAAAGGGCATAATGGTCAACATATGAGCAATTAACGGAATCATGCATATTAATTGGATAACTAATGATCCGAGGTGTATAATCACAGAGGGTTATACTAGCATGTAACCTGGTCCAAAT